>QRFJ01004959.1:78860-112935 GCA_006176705.1 Cocos nucifera | reverse complement strand
TCTTCCTCGTATTGTACGTGGATGACATCCTCCTTATTGGGAATGATATTCCCATGTTGACACAGTCAAAATATGGTTGTCCAAGAAATTCTCCATGAAAGACCTAGGTGAAGCATCCTTTATTCTAGGAATTAAGGTCTATAGGGATAGACCGAATAGGATGCTAGGACTTTCACAGAAGATGTACATAGAGAAAGTACTAAAGAGGTTTAGTATGGAAAACTCTAAGAGGGGATTAATACCCTTCAGACATGGTATTCATCTTTCCAAGAAGATGTGCCCCAGCACACCTGAGGAAATAGAACGCATGAGCAAGATCCCTTATGCTTCTGCAATAGGGAGCCTCATGTATGCCATGCTATGTACACGACCTGATATAGCCCATGCTGTGAGTGTCACAAGCAGATATCAGTCAAATCCAGGTGAAGAACACTGGACTTCTGTGAAATGTATCCTTAAGTACTTGAGAAGAACTAAGGATATGATGTTGGTCTTTGGTAATGGAGAACTCCAAGTCCAGGGATACACAGACTCAGATTTCATGTCCGATATAGATGATCGAAAGTCGACATCTGGGAGTCTGTTTGTGTGCAATGGTGGTGCTATCAGCTGAAAGAGTTTCAAGCAAATGGAGATACCACCTCATCCACGATTACCTCGAAAAGGATTATGTCGAGGTCAAGAGAGTCAACTCCACAGACAATGTGGCAGACCCACTTACAAAGCCGTTGGGCCAGCAAAAGATCGAAGCCCACCTTGAGAAGATGGGACTTAGACTTATAGCCAATTGGCTTTAGGACAAGTGGGAGATTGTTAGATATATGTGCCCTAGAAGCCAGAATTGGCTGACACTTGTAATACACTTCTAGGGGCAAAATTATAATTTTGACTAAAATCAATAAAATGGGTTATTTTCTATCACATATGTGTATTTAGTGTCTGTGATACATCCTTTGAGTTAATGGTAATGATAATTCATATTTTCAAGAGTTGAAAATTTAAGACATGAATAATCATTGTAAACTCATAAAATGCTCCCGACCATAGGATCATCACGAGGATGGTGATTGATCCGAAAGGTTGGTGTACAATCGCTTCTCTTTAGTAGATGAGTCTTGAGTCTACGGTGTGGAGACACCGGAGCGAGAGTACAGGTACTCGTTAGAGAACGAGGGCACTGAGCGTGACCACCTCGAGTAGTCATTAGGGAGTCTACCTTCTCGTCAATGACTGACTCGATGCTGCAGTAGTGTGTCTGGTTCTTTGACCTGAGGTGCATCGGTAGTTCACCTTGAGGGTGTTATAGTTTGACTACACCATTACTCGATCTCCTAGCCATATGGAACCCTGAGGTGTATGTTGGCTATAGCATGTTCATTGTAGGAACTGGATTGCATCAAGATGGAATCTATCTACCTCGGTGGTAGAGGAGCAGCCCTATGATGATCATGAGAATCAAGTCCAGAAGCCCATGGCCATGGCAGAGTGAAATAATAGAAAGAGTTTCTATTTAGATTTTCACATCGGACTCGAATCGAATGATTACATCATATGACAGAAACTAGGGTTTGACGAGTTCACCTTAACCCTAATCTGATCGGGGCTCAAGATAGAAGAACTTAATCACACAGGTAGCTGCACCAAGAGGTTCGCATTCAGCTCTGATGGGTTGCCACCATATACTGCTAGGTGTCACTGGTGGATTTTGGGAGCAATTAGAATGATTTAGATGATCGATCATTCTAGCTGTTCGAATCAGAAGAGTTCTGATCCATCGAAAGGAGTTTCGATGATGTCGATGATAGAGATCATGACATATCCCATTACCATACAGAACTGAACCTAACTGGGTCACACAAATAAGGGTTTGAATCTGGTGATCATCAATTGAACTGATCTAGTTCAATTGATCTGAATGAGATTCAATTAGGTTCAAGAAAATCGTGCTAGCACTCGATTGAACCTAACGTTCTTCTTTTGCTATCATAAATAAGTTGTCCTGTCTGAGCCAAAGGAGTTTGTGCTCAATCAGAGGCCTTCATATGGTCTGACTGGAGGTTGTCCAAGTCAGAAAAGGTTGTCTTATTTTGTAAGACATTACCTGCCATTTTTGGTCACCTGCCATTTCTTGTTCTTTGACTTTGGTCAAAAGTCTACCTTTGACTGGTCAAATGTTGACCATTGACACTTTGACTTTTGACCACATGTCATGCACCTATTGGAGAGCTGGTGGGGGCCTGTCCCCCTGCCAGAACCTTGGCAAGGAGGAGGGCGCACGCCACCCTAGGCGTGTGCCCAAGTTGGAGGCGCCTAGGAGTCCCTGTTGGACAGGGACTCCATCTCCTTTTTGGATTTCAATTAGAGTTCTCCTAAGAACCAACTTTGACTGGTCTTAGGCACCCTCTAAGGAGGAATCCAGGGGACTCTATTTCCCACCAATCAGATTTAGATCTGATTTCACAAAGAGTTGTGATTGGTTGGGAAGAAGAGAAGTTGGATCACAGACAGTCTATAAATAAGACCCTGCACCCAACTCAAATTAAGTTTGAAAATTAAGATCTCCATGCCCCAAGGCCTTTTCTCCTCTCCTCCTCCATGCCAAACCACCTTCTCCCCTCCCTCTCCACGTCCAAAAGGAGTTTTGGATTTTTGGTTGGTGCGATCCAGATCAAAGAAAGGCGAATTAAAAGCTAGAAGGCTACACTGCTGCATAGGATAACTGCTGATCTTCAAAAGAAGTTTTGAAGATCCTCCAGATCAGATCCAGATCTGATTTTTGGAGACGTGATAGAGAAGAAGAGGATCTCTAGATCCAGCCCGAGTGGATACCGGTAGAGGCCAGGCACTTGCGTGGCTAGATCCAGAACCTTTCGCTGCTTATAGGATCATCAACGGATAATAGGATTACCCATATCAAGGTAAGTTAAATCTAATTTAATTTATCTAATTTTATTTTAATTTTTAAAATAATAATAATCAGATCTGAAATATATCAAGATCTGATTGGGATCAAAGAGAAAAATTATTGAAATATATCTCTTGATCTGATCAAATCTGAACGAACCTGAATCGAGAAATCAGGATTTTCCTTCAGAATGAACCTGTGGGTCTCTCATCTGATTGGATTAGGTGATATCATCCCACCAATCAGATTTGGATCTGATTGCACGAAGCAACGTGATTGGTCGGGATGATGCAGCACTACATGGCGCAGCAGAGTCTATAAAAAGACCATGTCTGCGCCCACTTTTGAGAACTCCTCTTTGAAGCTATGCCCCAAGGCTACCCCTCTCCCTTCTCCATGCCACCATCTGGCCCTCTCCCTCCTCTCCACGTCCAAGGAAGTTGGGCCTTCAAATTAGTGCGAGTCAGGGTAAGGAAAGACTGACAAAAAAGGAAGAAGGCAGCACTGCTGCAGAGACGACGGATGATCTTTAGAAGAAGTTTTGAAGATTCTCCAAATCAGATCCAGATCTAATTTTTGGAGAAAAAAAGAGAAGGAGAGATCTCCAGATCCAGTTTGAGTGGATACCGATAGAGGCCAGGCGCTTATGTGGCTAGATCCAGAATCTTAGGACTTCGACAGGATCATCAATGGGTGATCAAATTATCCAGAATCAAGATAAAATTAATTTAGAATAAATTTAGTTTTATTTTCTTATTTATCAGATCATAAAATTAGATCTGAAAAGTGTCAGATCTGATTAGGATCTATAAGGTGATTTTTAAAATATGCCTCTCGATCCAATCAGATCTAAATGAACCAGATCCAAAAAATCAGGATTTTTCTTCAGAAGTTTGATTAGCAAAGAGGTCCAGAAGGAGTTCGACTGACGGAGAGGAGTCCGACTGAAAGAAAAATTCAGAAGGAGTTCGACTGGTGGAGAGGCCCGGCTAAAGAAGAAGTTCGGAAGAAGTTTGACTGGTGGAGAGGTCTGGAAGAAGTTCAACTAGCGAAAAGGAATCTGACTGAAGAAGAAGTGGCCTCCAAACTGGTCAGGCTAGATTGCCCAGAAGGCCGCTTTCACTATTCAAATTCATCCGAAGGAGATCCAAAGATAGGAGGATGATCGAGATCGCTCTGAGACTAGACATTTAACTGAACTTTGGCGGGAGTGGGTTTATCCCCAACATGTTTGATTCCTTATTCCCTTCGTTGTGGTTACGCAATGTGATTGGCTTGTGCGTTATGATTGGCTTATGCAATATGTTTGCTCCTATCTTATTAGAATGCTGGTTCCATACTTTTCTTTTTTTTTTTAGGAAATACAAAAGGAACACTTGAACCAATGTTAGAATCTTGAACTTCTATTAAAGGTGTGTTTGGAAACTTCTGATTGGATCTAGCTCGGAAGTGGGATTCTAGAGAAGAAATACCTCATGAGGTATTTTTTTGATCCAAAGGAAATCATGCCCTATGGTTGGTGTGTGGTATACTAGGACGCCGCACGGGTGTTTGGGTAAGAAAATACTCACCCCGTGATAGTTGGTATCAGAGCCAAAGGTTGGCTAAGTCGAAGGTTGACGTTATCGTTGTGTTGGATTCTGGTATACATGGTATCAAATTGCATGGCAGGCATTTAGCTGTAGATACGGGGTATCCAAAGCTGTAAAGAGACCTAGAGATATTGAAGTCTAGTTGGGAGGAGCTGGATATCTGAGTCTATTGTGAGTGTCAACGACTCAGAGTGGGAGAGCATGTTGCACGGCAATGTGCTCGGTGCTTAAATAATTGAAGGTTGCTCATTGGCTGCACAAGTGGATGGGAGCCTGTTGAAGTGAAGGTCTACCAGTTTGTAGTCTGAAGAAAGGAATTTAGGATCAAGAGTACTCATGAATGCTGAAGCACCTGAGTTGTATGCTAAGCTACAAGGCAGAGTATCTCGAGGGACTAGAATCTCCAGAAGAAGCAAAGTTGGGTAAATAAACTGAGGTATGAGGGTGTGTCTACAGTATAAGGAAAGATGTAGCATCCGAATTTTAACATGCAAGCTGAGGCAATAGAGCTCTCCCTAGAGATGAAAGTGGTATGGATAATATTTGTCCAGATCTATTTCTATATCCGAATAAATCCAAATATGGATAGAAATTTGAGGATCTACCTAATAATCCATATTCATATCCAAATCCATTAAAAAAATGATATAGATATGGATAGATAATTCGTATCTGAATATTCAAATCTACCTATAATCCTATAAAATTTTATATAGCAGCTATTAATTTTATTTAAAAAAATATACAATCATATAAATATATTATTAAATTAATTTATCATCTATTTAATAATATATTTAATTTTGTAGTCATAAAGTTAAATTATATCTATATTTGTTTAAAATAAATATGAATATAAATTTTTGAATTCGAATAATATCCATATCTATATTTATTAGAAAAAATAAATATAGATATGAATATGATAATAACTGATCCGTATCTAATTCAATTTCAACGCTCTATTGAGGACGCCTTCTCTTTGTTCTCTAGGCTTCGTTTCCCCGACTGATCCCGTTGGATCCCACTGGATCTGGTCAGGACGCAATCTTGAAAAGGTTGGAAGTCTAAGGTATGAGCTAGGATAAACTAGTGTTGACCTTACCCTGTTATGTCCATACAGACATTATTCTTGATTCGTAGTCAAGTTTTGAAAATCTTATATCTTTAACCGTATCCTTAGCCATTAATCATCATCCTAAGTCATCTAAGAAGGTCGCTCGAGCCCTTAATGAAACTTTAGGGGCCTTAGCTGAAGAATAAAAACCACTAAAGCGAAGAAGAGAAAGAGAAAGGGACTAGACAATTTATCTGCCGTACAAAATTCTTAAAAGCCTTGCGCTCTACCGAGCTAACGGGCTGTCTTTTTTGAGGTAAAATTGCATTTTATATTATATTGATAGAAAAAATGTAAATCCCTCCAACCTTGAAGAATTTATTAGAGAGAGAAATAAATCTCCCCATCCCTGAGCCACAAACTTGTTCCAACATGGATTGCTTGTTGATCGGATCTCCCGAGCGTCGAAGCAAATCCTTCTTCCATGGCCAGCAAAGGTATAGTATCGAACGAAGAGGCTTCCTGGGAGTTCAAAATCAAAGTTCGCTAGTCTAACAACTTTTAGCTCACACCGGAGGTGAGGAGAATCATGCGGTGGAGCCATTGCGGAGGGAATGAAATGATAAGGAGCAAAGAAGAAATAAGAGCTTATAACTTGGGTTTAAGAAGACTCGGTAAAAGTGCTTATATAAGTGGTGGAAGTGCTAGGTGGGGTCCTATAGGCGGATGATTGTGAAGGGTATACCCATCCAAATCTAGGTTGTTCTTGAGTAAATTTCAGGCTCTGGTAGATGGTCCATCAAGTCCTCTACGAAATACTAAAGGTCAAATGACCTAAGACATTGAGAAATGTGTTGGTAGATGTTGAGGCTGTATAGCTTTTGCAGGCATTTTCCTGGCTCTGATCTCCTATTTTTAGGGTGGTTTAATTCTGCAGAGGCAATCCGAAGTATAACCTGAACGATCCCATCAAACAAATAGTGCATAATGGTGACAACTTGAGAGTATTTGCCAAAACACATTTCAGTAAACTAATGAATTTGAGAAGTGAAGATGGCCGAAGGACCGAAAGAAATACAGATTTAGTAGTATCAACCTCTTACACCAAAACTTTCATGCTGCTCAAATGCGAAGGTTCAATAATTGACACTGAGCATTATAGGTCTCAAACTCTGAACCATAATGGCCCTGCACATATAGATAACTGATTGGCACTGAGCATTTCTTCATTTTTCTTTTCTTTTCTTTTTCCTTTTTTTGAGTCCATGAAGAACCAAACCTGCCTATTACATTATTTGGATACTGTCAAGAACAGTAGGTACAAATATGTAGCCATCCTCTTCATTTCCAAATGCATGACATTTTATTCCAACTGTTTTCATTGGAAGCATGTAATTTTCATCATATATTTTCCAGTCCTCATCTGATGGGTTGTGCGGTCTTAATAGTCTTTTAGAACTACCATTCAGTCCTTCATTGAGATTTGATTCCAACACCCTTCATGGATATTCTTCTTATACATACCATAGAGAGAGATGGTTTTCATTGATTGGCCATGAAGGATGTGATTCCTCGGAGGATCTTGGAACGAACCAACCGAAGGTTTAAGCTTATCATTGTAAGAGCAAATGGTATGAGTGAATGAATTGATCACTGTCAGGGATGGCTAATGAGTGAGATTAATGTGGCCAACGCCTAGTAGAAAAGGAAAGGCCACCACTAAAAAAGAAGTCAACTCATCTAGCCCTTCAGGCTAACATAATATTGCTCTATCTTCTGAAACTTGGGTTCTCAGTTCCTAAATGTTGAGGAATTTAATCATGTTTGACACTTCCGAGTAAACCTTAAAAGCTATAAAGAGTTGAGCTCTAAAAGCAAGAGGCTGATCATAAATTAAGCCAAAGCCATACATATCGGCTATTTTCTTTTCACATTTCTAAGTTTAATATACAAGCAAACCTACCTTACAATGAATTTTCTTATTGTAAAAAAATGCTTACAGAAAGTAAAAGTGGATATAGTATTATTTTAACTCAAGAAAGGTAATCCAATCATCATAAATATATGGACATGGTTCCAGAAAGAGCTTCTTGAAGGAATATACCCAAAAAAAAATTAATTCTTTGTGCAACACTAGCTTAGAGACGAGTGAAAGTGGAATAGAAGAAAGAGATCCATTCACCATAAGCATATTGACATGGTACCACAAAAATTTACGGAAGAAATTTAGCAAAAAATTTATGAACTATGTCGAATGGGAAAAAAAAAAAAACCCAGAAAGTAGATGATACCATTTAAAAAAGAACATTAAGGAAATAAATATCTTTAAATTCTGAAAGAATGAGTTAGAAATATGCAGATTAAATTATTTAGAAGAAGGTGCATAACAGCACCTGTGGAGCCTTACAAAAGACTCGGATTAGAAAGAGATGCATAAGAGGTATTTGATGTTTTAGAGGGCCCAACAAGAATGAGAAAAACCACCTTACAAATTGTATGGGACGAAAAAACTGTAACAATGATCTCTTCCTACCCTTAAAGCAACAAGCAAGTATAATGGATATCTGAAATAGTCACCTCCAAGGAAAATGTTTTGACAAGAATAGAACCATTTAACCTTGCTGCATTTTTTGCACAAACATATGTGGCACATTCTAATATTCAACATTTGACTCATTTGATCCTTAAAAAGCAGCAATATCTGGCATATATTCAAGAGATATACAAAGGATTATCATCAAACTACCAACTCAGAAGACACTGCAGTCACCATAGAACAACCATTCCTAAGCAAATGAAGACCTTATCATTCCATCCCCAAACACAACTTGAATATTTTCATCCTAAGAAATATTAATGGATGGGAAAAGAGTTTGTCATGCCCCGAACCCAGCACCAAGATTAGATACGTGATAGCCGCACACTCCCTAGGGCAAGCCCTAAAAACTACGCAAGGCTTAAATAACAAACAAGTCCACAAGAACACCGAAAGAATTATAAAATTCCAATCATATTTATCAAATCAAATCATCTTTATTGAATAATGTTCATAAAATTGAAATATTTATTTGGTATTAGAAAATCAACTAACTATCTAACTAAGAACTCCATCGCTTGAACTCCATGCCCAATCTGATTGATACTAAGCATCCTGCAAATCTAAACAAGAAAGCAACGAAGGGTTGTGAGCTTTACAACTCAATAAGAATCCCCCCCCATTCACACCAGCATGAATATGAAATATCTTTTAATAAATATATATAACTGATAAAAAAATAATAAGATTCATATATCATCAATATGATAATTGAATAATATCATCATATATAATTTCATCAAACACATCACATATCACCAATCACTAATTCTATTCAACATTAATTCAATGGGATTATTTATTATTTACTGATTAACATAATTCTAATTCAAATAATATTATCATTTTAGCACTGGACTAGACCCGCTCATGCTCTAGCCCATGGCAGGCCAAACATACACCATGCTTCCACCCATAGTCGGCAACCATAACTCAGCCCATGATTGACATCACAACGCCATGTTTCACACATGCTGGCTAGCCCAAATACCCTTGAATTGATTTCATTCATCATCTTGATTTAATTTTAGCACTAAACTTAGTCACAACCATTCTTCTGCCCGTGGCAGGCCAAAACATCTGAGCCCATAGCTAATATGCCACATTTCACACATGGCCAACTAGTCTATATGCTCCCCTTTTCCATACTTTATGTTTATCTTTTCGACATTGGACTAATTACAACTATGCTCCAGCCCATGGCAGGCCAAACACACACTGTTCTCCTGCCCAAGGTTGACCCAAACACACCACATTTCTTGCATGATCGAATAGTTCAAACACTGTCCATACCCCATCTATATTATTAAAGTCATAATCTATTTTTCGATATTAAATTAGTCACAATCATACTCCAGCACATGGCAGGACCAAACAATATCGCACCCTAGTCTGAGACTGACTCAGCATATACATCAATTTTCTTTCATGACTACCTAACCTAGATGCCATCCACCCCATCAATTATGTTAAATAATAATCCTCTTTACTCAACATGAAATTAATGATTAGACACAAACTAATCATAATTCAGGTAATATCAATTCAACAACGTATAATACACATACTGATAGATATAGAATATATCAATCATACAAATTTACATTTTCATAAACATGTAGGTGATCGTTGAAAAACCCTTACCTCGATCGGTGATTGATCCAAACAAAGTAATTGATAAATTTCTCGATTTATGAACTCAGAAATAAGATGTTCTACTTGACACCTTGTGCAGACGGTCATATCTCTACATGATCGAGTCAAATATAAAAGTCATAAATAATTAGAGACGTTGGAAAATTATGGTAGACAACCCTAACATTGTAGATTCAAGACCCCTACCAAGATTAACTGATCAATCTATGTATCCCTGAACATCTGGACCCCCATCTGATCCATAAATTTTTTAGAGAGAAAAATCCATGAAGAGAGAGAAACTAGAGAGAGAAAGTAGAGAGAGAAGAGAGGGTAGAGAGAAAACTTTTTCTCTCTTCATTGTCTTTTTTCCTTTTTCCTTTTCTTTTCTTTTTTTTTTTTTTCATTTTATGTTTCTTGGAAAGAAACATAGGCAACCAACCCCCCTCCTAAGGAGGGATCTTGACCCATGGCCAGCGACCCCCCATGACGATGGCGGCAGCGATCCCTCCACCCTAATGCCGGCAGACCCCGACGATAGGCCGACCCTCAACCACTAGAGCATGGCCCATGTCTAGCAACAGTGGCCGGTTTGATGGGAGAAGAAAGGAAAAAGAACAGGAGACGGCCCTGTTCCACCCACATCCGGCACCTTGCCCTCCAAAACCAAGCAATGGTGATCCCTCTACCGATCGAAAGAAAGTAAAAGGATGGATATCAGACTTACCTTGGTCCAGTGAGAGCAAATGGTTGATTTATCAGAAAGAAATCTCCAAAGACCTCCGTGGATAAATCAAAGAAAAATCTCCTTTCTCGTCGGTGATGGAAGGGATTTGAGGTGAGATGGGTGGGAGGGGGAAAGATTCTTTTATAGACTATGGATCCTAGGGTTTGACTGCCCTAGGAAGACTCTCATCAGGAGTCTTAAGTCCCCTACTTCACACGCACAGTGTATGAGGTTTCTGTTAGATGTGCGCTCTAGAAGCCAAATTGGCCGACACTTATATTTACTTTATAGGAGAATTTTTATAATTTTAATTTATAATTAATAAAAAGAATTATTTTTTTTATCACATTGTGCATTAAAGTGCCTGTGATACATCCATTGGATTAACAGATATGATAATATATATTCTTAAGAGTTGAGAATTTAAGGCATGTGTTATCATAATTAACTCATAAATTGCCTTCAATCATAGGATCATCATAAGGATGGTAATCGATTTACAAGATTGGTAGACAATCGCTTTCTTAGGATAGATGTATTTTAAGTCTACAGTGTGGAGACACTGGAGTGAGAGTATAGGTACTTGTTAAGAATAAGGGCATTAAGCATTACCTTCTCATCGATGACTAGCTCGATGTTGCAATCGTATCTAGTTCTTTGATCTGAGGTGCATCGCCAGTTCACCTTAAGGATGTTATAGTTTGACTACACCATAACTCAATCTCTTAGCCATTTGGAATCCTGAGGTGTATATTGACTATAGCATGTTCATTGTAGAAATTGGATCGCACCAAAATAGGATCTATCAACCTCGGTAGAGTAGTAGTCCTATGATGATCATGAGATCGAGTCGTAAAGCCCATGGCCATGGCAGTATGTGAAATAATAAAAAAAAATTTCTATTAAGGTTTCACATTGGACTCAAATTGAATGATTCATTCATATGACCGGTATAGGGACTAACGAGTTCACCTTGACTTAGATCCTATCGAAGCTCATGATAGAAGAACTCAATCATACAGTTGACTGCACCAAGAGGTTCATAATCGGTTCGAATGGATTGCCACCATATATTGCCAGGTGCCACTGGTGAATTTTGGGATCAATTAGATTTATCTTGATGATCAACAATTCTAATTGGACGAATCAGATAAATTCTGATCCATCGAAAGGTGTTTCGATGATGTCGATCGCGACATGTCCCATTACCATATAGAATTGAACCTAACTAGATCACACAAACAAGAATTTGGATCTGAATGTCATCAATTGGGCTAACATGGTTTGATTGATTTGGATTAGATCCAATTAGCTTCAAGAAAATCGTACTAGCACATGATTGGACCTGACTTTCTCCTCCTATGGACTTTCTGATTATCGTGGACTCAGTCAAATCTAATTTGGCTCATCCAGAAACCCTCTATAGCTTTGTCTTGATCTGACTGGACCTTGTCCTAGTTAGAATTAAGCTTATTTTGATGAGATCAAGGCTTGTCTTAATCCCATGCAAGGTGAGCCCTCTATTGATCGGAAGAAACTAAAAAGATGGATATCGGCCTTACCTTGGCTCTGATGAGACTGAATGGTCAATCTGTCGGAAAGAAATCTTTAAAGACCTCCACAGAAGAATCAAAGGAAAATCCCCTTTCTCGCCAGTGATGGAAGGGATTTGATCAGGTGAGATGGCTAGAAGGGGGTAAGATCCTTTTATAGACTACGGATCTTAGGGTTTGACTGCCCTAGGACCCCTTCTAGTTGAAAATAGAGAAAAAGGGGAAGACTCCCTCCCCTACCTCACGCAAATCAGTGCATGAGGTTTCATTTTTTTTTCCTCCATGCTTTGACATTCATGTAAAAGGGATCTTAAGCTTTATTAGGTGGGTTATTATAGAGTTTCCATTCAGTTCAACATTAAACAAAAGGATGATAAATACCCTAGTAGAACTTACACTTCGAACAACTGAAGAATGGCACCTTTCAGAATTCAGACTTTGACCTTATTAGTGCAAATCACTAAGCTAATCATCTATCATCTTCCACAAGCCGCACATTATATCCACGATTGGTATCTACTTCGAAAGATCAAAACAAGATCATATAAATTGATTACATAAATATATAAAATAAAACCAGTAGAAATCTCCTTAATTGACTATAGCTCTTTTAATCTTTAATATCTATGACATGACATATCACTAATGGAAAAAAAGAGAGCAGCATGATTATGGAAACTACAGAGACAATTCATAGATAAGCAGGAAATGTGGATCCATTTTAACCTTTCATGCCTAAAGTGCAATATATTTAGCACTGTGATTACAACTTTTACGAAGTAAGATCTTTACTTAAGGGCAAACCAAATAGAAAAAAGATGACTTTTCTTTCAGTTCTTTAACTGAGAGGAAGAAAGAGAAGACCCGCTCAAGGAAAGATACCCAGTTTCAAATACTGTAGGATGCACCACTCAGGACTCACATTGGGAACCACCCCCTAGGAGAGGAATGTGACCACTAGTGTGTTTTCTGTTTGTAGGAGAAAAAGATCAAAGTCATCTAGGTTGATGGTAGGAATTTTGCTGGGGCTTTAGTTGTTGGAAATAAAGGCGCTACATAATGAGGAAGTCAAAATAAGGACCTTAAGTGGGTGGGAAAGATGTAGAATGGCAAATAATTTGAACGAAATGGGCTAGTTTTGTTCACAACTAGTCAGTCTAGAATCAAAACAGTCAACAAATCTAATTGGGGTGATATTATGAGAAAAATTTATTGACATCCTCTTTCAACATTTTGAAAGACTTATTGCTCCAATTGATATATTCCTTAACAAACTCCAGCATAAACAATGCATTTCAGAGTCAATAGCATTTGCCTCATATTTATTTCACAATTGAAGGAAACATTTTTGTTTTAAACAAAAAGGTGAGAACAACATAGAGAAAAAAGCTATAGCTTTCGCTCAAAATCACTACCAATAGGTCAAAAGGTTGTGGTTTGAAACTAACTTGAAAAACAGATTTTTCATGGAAGATACAGCCTACCAAGGCCTCAATTATCAGCATAATTTTGAAAATGTGCTGCCCCTCAAAGTGTTAGAGAAAATGAAGAGCACAATCAATTTAATATTTTTAAGAAGGCCTTCAGAAAGTCACAAATTGTCATGTAGGAGAGGCTGAATCTAGGACCTCCACAAGAACCAGATTACCAAATGTTTGCAACCACAGATAGTTAAGATGGTTGTGCTTCTTCCCCTCAATATATATATGGACACCTAAAACATATCATGAACTAGATCAATAACTGGAGAAGAACCACGTCCATCATATGTTTTAAGGCTAAGAAATCTAGTTAGGACATTTGAGCCATTACAGAGAACTTTAAATAAGAACAAGAAAAGAAACAAACTACAAGAAAAGATACTGTATAAATAAAATAAAACTATTGGTGGGCCTCATTCTATATGTTGGGGATAAACCCCGCTCCTGTCGAAGTCCAGTTGGTAGCCATGGAAGAGCTTCAGCGGCCGAGCTCCTTCGGACTCCCAGCGGTCGGGCTTTAGCCGAACTGCTCTACGGCCAAGCTTCAGTCGGACTCCCACGAGAGCCGAATTCCCTCCGCGCTCTTTCGGCTAGACGCCTATGAGAGCCGAGCTCTCTCCGCACTCCTCCGATCGAACTCCTTCCGAGCTTCCCTCGGTCGAACTCCTCTAGGGGTCCGAACTCCTCTAGAATGGATACACACCAAAATCCACCGATCAATGCCCGCTTTCTCAGAGCCACGGCTATCAAATCTGGACGAACTATCGCCATCAGTCTGCCACAGGCGATGTGATCGAACGACATGGCCACCACTACTGGCGACACCACTCTCTCCGTAATCAACCCCATGCGGCCCACGACCCATCAGCATGGCCATCACTATCCGCCTGATGATGCCTTCCCCTCCGTACCGAACTCCATGCGGCCCCGAATGGCCCACGGTCGGACGATATGGCCACCAACATCAATCAAGCTCCGCATATAAAAAGGACCCTCCAGATATGTTAACTCTAATCTCTGATCTCTAAGCTCTAAGCTCTCCTCTTCTTCTCTAAGCTCTGCGGAACTCATTTTCGAGCACTCCATTCCTATTGGCCAGAGCTGACTTGATCGTCGAAGGGTCCTTTCGAAGCCACCCCCCACCAACTCAGGATGGAACTTTATTTTGCAGGTCCCCAGCGGCGACCTCGTCCACCTCCGCTCCGACTGATTTCGACGACGACCAGATTCTGCGTCAACAGATGGGCACTAGAGGAAGGGTCGAACCTCCGAGGTTCCCTTATTCTTAAAGGAGTGCTCGACGACGATTTCTCTCTTCCCTCTCCGGAGATCTCTCTTCTTAGAGTTCTTTTCCGAAGAAAAAATGCCTCCTAGGAGAGCTTTGACTCGATGATCGACGGCCTCCATGGTCCGATCCCATCCAGATCCGTCTGCTCCTGCTCAGCCCCAGCAGCTTAGGTTCCACCTGTACCCACGGTAGATGTTGAGCAGTTCAACCTGCTTGTCCGGCAGGTCCGTGGCCTCATGGAGGCAATGTAGGTCCATGCAGCAGCCTCCGACGGCGACTCCACTAGGAAACCCGCCATCCGGATGTCGAAAACCGACCCCAAGGAAGAGTACTCGGGCCGGCATACCCATCTTCCCTTGGAAAGAGAAACAGAGAGTCGGAGATCCGTGTTCGGATCATGGTTCTCCTCTGGAGATCTTTCCCGTTTATAATCGAAAGTCCCTCAAGATCTGCAACCAGGACGACGCCCTTGATCACAGACTACGAAAGATGGACCGGTGGATTGAAGAGCTCGACCACATCACCCCAGCTCATCATGCCGACGTCCCCACCGATCCCCCTTTCTTCCTACAAATTATGCAAGAGCCCATTCCACCGAACTTCGAACTCCCTCAACTTAAAAGCTACGATGGAACTTCTGATCCGGTTGATCATCTGGAGGCCTTCCGTGCCATGATGCTACTCCACGATGCTTCAGACGTCATATTATGCCGAGCTTTTCCATCTACCTTAAAGGAAGTAGCTAGAAACTGATACTCGGCGTTGAAGCTGGGTACGATCTTCTCTTTTGATCAGATGAGCCATTAGTTCGTGGCCCACTTCATCAGCAGTCGATGTTCGCACCGAAGTTCGGATTCCTTGATGAATGTCAAACAGAAGCAGGAAGAATCCATCCGACTTATGTCATCCGATTTAATGCCGCAGCATTGAAGGTCCAGAATCTGGACCAGTCTGTTACGATGGCCACACTCAAGGGCGGCCTTCAGAAGAATGACTTGCTGTTCTCCTTGAAGAAGAAGTATCCCAAAAATTTCACCGATCTATTAGCTCGGGCCGAAGGTTATGCCTGGACTGAAGAGGCCTTCAGGGCCAAGGACGATGAAGGAAAGCCGAGTGAAGCTCGACCGCATTCTCGGACTCCCACTCGAGCCCGGGAGCGTGAAAGCCCCGACAAAGGGAAGCCCCTACAAAGATTTCATAAGACGTGGAATGAAGTTCGACCGCGCTCACAACCACCCCAGCACGAGCGAGGCCAAACTCTCCCTCGAGCTCGCCGTCCAGGAAGCCTCGACAAAGGGGCATGAAGTTCTCCCACCGAAGATTTCATAAGACGTGAAATGAAGTTCGACCGCGCTTACAACCACCCCAGCATAAGCGAGGCCGAACTCCCCCTCAAAGCCCGTCATCAGGAAAGCCCTTACAAAGATTTCACAGAAGGTGGAATGAAGTTCGGCCGCGCTCACAACCACCCCAGTGCAAGCGAGGCCGAACTCCCTTCGGGGTCGCCATCAAGAAAGCCTGACAAAGGGACGTGAAGTTCTCCTGCAGAAGGTTTCACAGGAAGTTCGGCCGCACTCACGACCTCCCTAGTGCAAGCAAGGCCCAAACTCCTCGAGCTCGCTACCAGGAAAGTCCCGACAGAAGGGCGCGAAGAAGTCCTCCCGAAAGGTTCCGCGGCTACGCCCCCCTCAATGCTCTTCGAACTCAAATTCTCATGGAAGTTAAGGACCAACTACCAAGACCAGTGCCAAGACCAGAAGGACTATGATCTCCCCCAAACAAGCGCGATCGAAGCAAGTACTGCCTCTACCATCGCGACCATGGCCACGATACTGATGAATACATTCAGCTCCAAGACAAAATTGAGGAGCTCGTCAGAAAGGGACGGCTGGATAAATTCCTCCAATGCCAGTCTGAAGCAGGAGAAGATCGACCAAGGGCGCTGCCGTAGCCAGAAACGATAAGAAGGTCGGCCGCCTCATGGCGTCATCAACGTTAGCTCGACGATTCATCGTCTCCCAGCGACAAAGCCAAGAGAAGCTTGCTCCAAATTGAGAAGGCCAGTACGAGATAGAGAAGGTCGTCCGGCCTGGGCCTTGCTGCCCAAGGGAACCCGAAGGAACAACGCCCCCACGATCCTGAAATGAAAATGTGCTGCCAGTAACTTCCCCTCGGTAAAATTCTTCCCATTCAATAATATTATTTCTGGGTGCAAAAACTATATGATGACAGAAAAAAAATGAGCGAAAGTTGCCCGTTAGGAGCAGGAGGAGAACCTCGTCCTAATGCGAGCAAAGTCGAAGGCCTCGTTTACCTTAGACGAGACGAAGGGAGACGGACGACGGTCCGAATGTGCCTCCATAGCCCATTAGGAACAGAAGGAGAACCTCGTTCTAACACGAGCAATGTCGAAAGCCTCGTTCACCTTAGACAAGATGGGGGGAGAGGCACGGACGACGGTCCGTATGTGCCCCCACAGCCCGTTAGGAACAGAAGGAGAAACCTCATCCTAACGCGAGCAAAGTCGAAGGCCTCGTTCACCTTAGACGAGATGGAGGAGAGGCAGGACGACGGTCCGAATGTGCCCCCACAGCTCATTAGGAATAGGAGGAGA
The DNA here is from genome assembly GCA_006176705.1 of Cocos nucifera. Classification (NCBI taxonomy): domain Eukaryota; kingdom Viridiplantae; phylum Streptophyta; class Magnoliopsida; order Arecales; family Arecaceae; genus Cocos; species Cocos nucifera. The sequence continues at coordinate 95,487 of QRFJ01004959.1, read as the reverse complement.
ACCTCGTCCTAACGCGAGCAAAGTCGAAGGCCTCGTTCACCTTAGACGAGATGGAGGGAGAGGCACGGACGATGGTCCGTATGTGCCCCCACAGTCCGTTAGGAATAGGAGGAACCTCATCCTAACGCGAGCAAAATCGAAGGCCTCGTTCACCTTAAATGAGATGGGAGGGAGCCGGACGACGGTCCGTATGTGCCCCCACAGTCCGTTAGGAAATATGAGGAGGAACCTCATCCTAATGCGAGCAAAGTTGAAGGCCTCGTTCACCTTAGACGAGATGGGGGGAGACGGACGACGGTCCGAATGTGCCCCCACAGCCCGTTAGGAACAGGAGGAGAACCTCATCCTAACACGAGCAAAGTCGAAGGCCTCGTTCACCTTAGACGAGATGGGGGGAGAAGCACGGACGATGGTCCGAATGTGTCCCCACAGCCCGTTAGAAATAGGAGGAGAACCTCATCCTAATGCGAGCAAAGTCGAAGGCCTCGTTCACTCTAGACGAGATGGGGGGAGAGGCATGGACGACGGTCCGAAGGTGCCCCCACAGTCCGTTAGGAGCAGGAGGAGAATCTCGTCCTAACGCGAGCAAAGTCTAAGTCTGAGCTCCGAAGTCTACGGAAGATAGGATCTCCATCAACCTTGGTCGGAGATAAGATCGGAGACAACCTCGATTCCAAGCGACTGAGACAACCTCGATCGGAGATAAGATCGGAGACAATCTTGGCCGTAGGAGATAAGATCTCCCCTGAAGGGTCCACGGCAACCTCGGCTCGAGCGACCGAGACAACCTCGGTCAGAGATAAGATCTCTCCCGAGCGACCGAGACAACCTCGGTCGGAGATAAGATCGGAGACAATCCTCGGCCGCAGGAGATAAGATCTCCCACGAAGGTCCACGACAACCTTGGCCAGAGCGCCCGAGACAACCTCGGCCAGAGATGAGATCTCTCTCGAGCGACCGCATCAACCTCAGCTGCAGATCAGATCTCTCCCGAGCATCCGTATCAATCTCGGCTGAAGATGAGATCTCCCCCGAGCTTCAATTTCAACACCAACTTCATCTGGAGATGAGATCTCTCTCCGAGCTTCGACCTGAACCAGCATGAAGCTCGGAAGAGAACTTCGACAGTCATCTTTTCTGCACTCTCTTTCTTCAAATTTCGAACTCGAAAGTAGGGAGACTATTGTTGAGGATAAATTCCGCTCCTGTCGAAGTTTAGTTCGGTGCTCAGCTTAACACAACTGATAGCCACGAAAGAGCTTCAATGATCGAGCTCCTTCGGACTCCCAGCGGTCGGGCTTTAGCCAAACTGTTCTGCGGCCGAGCTTCAGTCGGACTCCCACGAGAGCCGAATTTCCTCCGCACTCTTTCGGTCAGACGCCTATGAAAGCCGAGCTCTCTCCGCACTCCTCGGTCGAATTCCTTCCGAGTTTTCCTCGGCCGAACTCCTCTAGGGGTCCGAACTCCTCTAAAATGGATACACACCGAAGTCCACCGATCAATGTCCCGCTTTCTCAGAAACACGGCTATCAAATTTGGACGAACTATCGCCATCAGTCTGCCATAGGCGATGTGATCGGATGACATGGCCACCACTACTGGTGACACCACTCTCTCCGTAATCAGCCCCATGCGGCCCACGATCCATCAGCATGGCCATCACTATCCGCCTGACGACGCCTTCCCCTCCGTACCGAACTCCATGCAGGCCCCGAGCAGTCCGCGGCTGGACGATATGGCCACCAACATCAATCAAGCTCCGTATATAAAAAGGACCCTCCAGATATGCTAACTCTAATCTCTGATCTCTAAGCTCTAAGCTCTCCTCTCCTTCTCTAAGCTCTACGGAACTCATTCCTGAGCGCTCCATTCCTGTTGACCAGAGCTGACTTGATCGTCGGAGGATCCTTCTCGAGCCAACCCCCCTCCACCGGCTCCGGACGGGATTTTATTTTGCAGATCCCCGGCGGCGACCTCGTCCACCTCCGCTCTGGCTGATTCCGACGACGATCCAGATTCTGCGTCAACACTATATAAGATCTAACTTCTACATTCCTGCAAAAGATTTGGTTGAATTTAGGACAACTCATTTTAGAGGCCAAGCAACTCCCAAAAGCACAGCTGTGACATTATTAGGTGTTGAGAAAATGGAAACTAAACAAATCGCTTTTAAGAGGCTAAGCAATCTGAATAAGGATATGACAATGTGAAAAATATGTGAAAATGCTCTTAGCGCCTTCTCCGGCATGTACGAGTGATAATATGCTCCAAACTAAGCATGCATACACAAAAATAAGAAGCAATGTGACAAGACAAAAAGGTGAAAAGCAAATGAAATAGCCTTAAAAGTGGGCCTCCCCAACATAAAGTAATAATAGTCAGATGTCATTGTTTATTAATGAATTCTTCTTGACTAATCTTTCAGTTACTTCATAATTGACTCTTATAGTTTCATGATCACAAAAGGGTACCAAAGGATAATGGGGCACATGTTCCAAACTCAACCCATGTGGAAGTCCTGATTTTTGGCCCTAATTTGATCCCATTGGATACAGGTTAGACTTTATTCTGCCTCAAGGATATGTCAGGATCATTTGACTGAGAACACTCACTCATGAATAAAATAGCATCTAATAATCTCTCCTTACCTAAAACAAGCATATCATATGCTTGGGCTCTTCTCCACAGGATTTTGGCATGATGATTATGAGGCTTATGAAGGCACAATGCATGTGCAGCATCGCTTATGGCTGCCGCAAGAGATGATAGCACTGAGCCCTATTGGTGTACACCCCAACTCTTATCTTTTTTTGACTTAACAGGACACAATACCAGTGCTTCTGAGTATCTTGATGCAGCTCCTGCAATATTACCTGAAGAAAATAAAGAATTGCCTTCCAGCTTAACAACCAGTGACTGTATACATTCTTAAAGGATACATTCTTATCAATCTGTTCTTTCATATCGCTCCTGATGGAATTGCATGCTGTCACATGTGACTGTATACATTCTTAAAGGATACTAACGATGTTGTCCCCAAGTCTTTTTTGATCACGAAGAGTTGAAATTTCTGCTAAATTTGGAAGTGCTGGGGCTGCATCATCTATCACCTATTAAACAACAAATACAACGCCCTTTAGAGAAATATGACAAATTTTATGACTAAAGAACTCTTGATGTATTTCCAAGAAAATCCCTAACTGGTTAATAGTATACGATGAGTATTGCTAATTGTGCTAATTGAAAAGCCAGTGACTCCACAAGCCTGAACAAGAACTTTTAGAGCAATGGTATCCTAATTTTAACCAGAAATAGCATCATCAATTGTCTACTCTATTGCACAATGTTTGCTGTGTCATTAGTCACAAATTTAAGATGTTGATCAAGGTTATCATGTCTAGAAGTTTAGGAAAAGTATGAGAGAGGACATATTTTGTTTATAACTGCTCCATATATGATCTTATCTGAAGTATAGCTCCATCATAAAATGAACATATGCCAAAGATTGTCAGCAATTTTTTAACTAGAATAATTGGCTATGGCAAAGTTTAGCCATGTAAAGAAACCATGTCAACTCTTCTTTTTAAATTGCAGCGCTCTTCTGAAAAATAAAGTGTTGCATCACCATACTACCCTTGAATCAAACATTCTCAAGCTTAGAATTGTGGAGAAAGCTGTTAAAGCTCGTGCTAGATTTCTCCGATGGCACCTTCTGGAGGAAGATGGGGCGCACAGGACCATTAGTCTGCTGACTGCTCTATGCTTCAGTTTCTTCATGTGATGATCTAGATTAGCTAATAACTGAATTTGAAACATCCATCTTTTAAGACAGTGTAAAGTACTGCTGTTATGTTAGAGATTCGGTTCTTTATGAGGATAGAACATGGAAGGTTGTGCAGGTGATCTTATCCCGAAAGGAACGACCAGCATATTAAGAAATGAAGCAAATCTTGCAATTGTTCGAAAACAATCCTGCGGAAAGGAATGGTTTATGTATGATGTGGACATTGTTTTCATAAGCAGTCTTATACATCAACAAACAAGAAATCTCATGTGTGGGGGTGTTTAGAAACTCAAGATGTGGCTGTAAGGCTACCAGCCTTTAAATATTCCATTCTAGGGTATTTGTTGCCAGATTCATTTCTACTTGCTCTTTGTCCTAACCATGTTCAGTAAAGGGGGTTGAACACATAATGCAGCCTCATTGAAAACTAGTGGAAAAATTGATCAAATGTAGATAACGTAAAAGGAACAACAAATAATCACCTTATCATATTTGACCATAGCAGACAGATGAAGATGTCAGCTTCCATTACAAGAAATGGAAAACCAAATAAAATGAAAGGAACATTTGTGGATATAGCATGCTACCTTATGGCAGGCACTTGGATCTTGGAGTAACCAAAGAAGACAATCAATAGCCATGTACTGCCAATCATCAGATGAACAAGAAATAGTACATAGCACATCAATGATACCAAGACAGTTGGCAACGGGCCTCCTCCCAAGCTTGTGCTGGAAAATTGTTCTCAGTAAACCAATACCTGCTGGGGATTTCTTAATTGACAAGCCCTCCCACATGCCTGGTGGTTTTATTAAAAATTCTAGTTTGCATATATCAGGGAAAAACTCAGGCTTGAAAGCAAAGCAGTTAATGAGCTGAAGAGACCAGCACTGTAACTGACTGGCCGATTCCTCTGCTTTGCTGGATTCCATCTCCACACCACCGATGCCCTGTGTAAGTACATCGCAGTGATAGCTTACTCTCCTATCCACAAACTGGTAAAAGTGAGAGTAGAAAATCTCTAGAGAACTTGATGCCAGCTGAATGGCAAGCTCAAGGACTTCTCCATCACTTGCCTCTGCACAGAATGTCCTAGGATATGTAGCCAAGTGTCCCAGGGTCCTGACTGCTACCCTTTGCTCCACCAGATCAGCCTACCTTATAAAAGTTCAACTAAGGGAAGAGTGACTCTAGCATGCACCGCAGTTTCTGCAAATTCTTCCATATCATGGTGCAAGATCTCACTTTATGAGCTGCATAATAGAGGATGTATATGTTCTGGTCGTGTGTAAGCCAACGCTTGTTCATTAAGCCCTTCCATATCAATGCAGCCATGCATTCAAATATTCCCAAGTTAATAAACTCCAAATCATTTGGATGTGCCATGGAAGTGCTCCAAAGGCCACTGATCGGGAGAACTTGGCCATCATCATCTTGAGAAGGAAGCTCTCTAAAAAACTCCATGATACTTGTTCTTCATTTGTTCACATTTCCCTCCATGACACCGAAGAGGCATCCTGGGTAAGGACAATCAAGTGGAATGTTATCCACTGTGGAAGGATCGACTGTTAGCCTTCGTTATGCATCAAATTGTTCAAAATATGAATTAATAAGGAAGTGATTTGGAAAGTAAGACTAAGACCATGAAAATCAGAGAAATCCTTTTCTGATTGCAGAACAGCTGCAAAAGGAAAAAAGATGATCTATAACAAAAGATTAGAGTACTTCTATGCGGTATAACTTACATCTAGTTTGGCATGTCAAGTCTTGCCGAAGAGGTTATTGAAGCAAATAAAGTTATATTACATTAAAAAGAGTCCTGCATGGAAATGCTTTACAACATAAGTGTACAAGCAACTGCTAAAATACATATGAGGTAGAATGGAAAATGTTTGAGAGTATAGCATGTCTCCACACAAGAAAAGGATTGAATTAAGTATTATGTGCAATGACAGAGCAAAGTATCTGGATCATCTACTTCCCTTGGATGTTCAAAAGTTGCAACTAGTAACTAGTACCGCTGGGCGTTTAGCTCTGTAACCAGTATTGGATGGTGTACTGGCTATTGACCTGTTGGGTACACTCTGGGTCGTACCATGTCTTCTTGGGGAATATCAAAAATAGAGAGAGGGAGGGAGAGAGAGAGAAAAGGAGAGAGGAAGAGAGAGAGAGAGAGGGAGAGAGGAAACAAGAGAGGGAGAGCTAGGAAAACCCTAACCCTGACCTAGTGGAGCGAGAGAGAGAGAGAGAGAGAGAGAGGAGGGGGATGCTTAGCAGTGACTGCAGGTGCTCTCGAGCACCATCACGATCAAGGGATGAGCTTCTCTCAAACATCATCACGAGGGGGGGCACATGGTTTATAAGCGAACCAGCCCAATCTCAAATAAATAGATTGCATTGTGTCGGTCCCTAACCAATCTAATTTAGTAAGCTCCAAACTAGCCAATTCAACATGATTCGACCATCCTTGTCCTTTCCCAACTTTTTGGAGTTTGCAATTTTTCATAATTTTTGAGATTATTTTATAATAAGCTATCAACTTGACATCAACCCTTCTCCTTTCTCATCTATGCCTGGGGCTAGCAATGATAATATATTAAAGAATTCAGTTTTTCTTTTCTTTTCTGGCATGTCATTCTTTTGGGCAAGGAGTTCAAAAAGGTGCCTATTTGCAAGCAATAAGCTAAGTTGTCCGGTTTCACCAAATAACATCGATTTAGACCATTCAAATTTTGTCAAAGCAAGCTAAGCCTACTCCAAACTCCAATAAAAATATAATATTAGTTACAAAAATCTTCCTCAAAAACTTATTAAAAAATTTCACTGCAGAAAGCCAGCAACAAAACTGGGAAACCTGAAAATTTGAGTCTCCTGATAGTGTAAGGCTATTGCATATAAAAAAAGTTTTCTTAATTCAATGTTCATGGGTGGCTGAGATTATACACATATTTTAGCATTCAAAATATGATCTCAATCTTAACAAAGATTCAAGGTATAATCTAATCCAATCGAAAGAGTTAAACATAATCTACACAAAGCATCAACAAAATGATACCTCCCAAACATATAATTCTAAAAATGTTCTGAGATTATTATTGATCGTAGTTTTGTACTTTTTTCTATAGATATAAAACTATAAACTCATGCATTGACACAAATAACAATTAACAATTAATACAAAAATAAATGTTTATTGTGAAAATATAACAACTATAAGTATGGAAAAAAAGTAATAAAGTAATATATCAACCTCAATTACTAGGCATTCATTTAAGCCAAAGGAAATTAATTAGTGACATAAGCAATTTCTAACTACTTGCAGAAAGTTAAGAAGGAAACTAGTTAGAGACTGCCTACAGGTTGCAACTATAAAGAATAACAAAAGCTTTGTAGAACAACTACAAATAGTAAAGAATTAAATAGCTGGCAGATTTAAAGTCCAAAAATGTTCTGCTAGTCTCCAAATCTTCAGCATTCTAAAATTTAGTTCCAATTAGGATGCATTAATCAGAAATCTAGATGGCCAAATCCTTAAATGGTATATTTTTCAAGACTCCTATACAAAAGCTCTCTTTCAAATCTTAATTTATCAAGATTTGATCATCAAGGATTTTCAAGTCCCAAGCTTTCTTGGAGGGATTCGCCTGGTCTAATAAAAAAAAGAAAGGAATAATGTCTATTTTCCACTGCAGACGAAAATTAAAAAAGATTGCACCAATTGGAAATAGAACCTATGATCAAGAGAATGGATTTTAATATGCCATTTCTTTCATCAATAATTTGTTTAATTTATTTTTTGCTCCACATTTTCCAAGCTAGTAGTAAGCCATCATCTATGTGTTCACAATTAAAGAAGGCAACCAAACCCCTTACCAACTCTAAAGCCTTCTCAAAGCATGGGGGCTGCGGAAGTCCACCTTCCTTCTGTACACATTTTTCAACTCTTATTGCAATAAGCTCTCCCTTGAACCTTAGTACAACTTAAAATAAGCTAAGAACCATCTTTCCCTGCTCTTTTGACCTACCCTACGTTCTTCATTTCCTTAAGCAAATAGGCACCCCAAGTTATTACTTTTGGGAATAACCCCACAAGGAAGAGGATCTTTCCTACCCTAAATAGAAGAAAGTGAAAAACAACAAACCCTACGATCTTTTCTCAAAATAAGGCTCGAGAAAACTAAAAGAACCATGCCGATTAAGTTATTAAACAAATAAAAATAGGAAAATAGGAAAAAAATGGAATTTTGAATACCTCTAACCAAAGCCTAAGCTGAAGACGAAGCAGAATCATCCCGCTGAGCTCTCTAGTAATTGAGCATCTGGATTCAATTAGAATCAAATCAAATCTAGAGAATGCAGGAAAAAAAAATCTTAGATTTTTTCGAGGATTGAGAGAGAAGACAGCAGGAAGAAGAACTTGACAAGGGGAGAACAAGACAGATAGTGGTTGGTATTTTGATGGGCCAGAAGACCTCTGGTCATGTGGCAGCTTATGAACTAAAGGGAAAGAAAAGCCTTAAGATCTAGCTTGTTTTTTCACAGTTGGGCTGTCCCCTACCAAGGGGAAGAAACTCATGTATACTGTTGCAAGTGCTGCTACTTTTTTGGAAAAAGCTTGCTCCTTTGCTCCTCCATCTCTCTCTAGCAAATGAATATTGAAGCAAGTGCCACCACTCCCAGAGAAAGATCCCTCTTTCCAGAAACCCAGGAGGAGAAGGGGGAGGGGGTATTGGTTTTTAAAAATTAATTAAAAAACTAACCAATATGTAGCCTTATTTTCATAGGTTTACAATTCAATCCAGTTGATTATTTCTGGATCACTAACCAAAATCTTACAACCAATTGCTTTCTCGAGATTACAATCAATCCAATTGGTTTTCCCTGATTCACCAATTAAAACCTTATGAGAGGATTTATGAAGACTTTAATACTTTTATTAAAAAGTGGTTGGCTCAAATCAATGACTCTTCCTCTTTTTTGAGTTGAATAATGATGGGAATGCTTTGAATTAAAAGCTCTTTTAATTTTCTTCCACTTTCTCTCTTGAGTACCACTCAATAGCTTGATTAATAAAATCAATAAAATCAAAGACTTGATTCTCCATTTGAATTCTCTTCATTTATGGCTCCAGAAATATCTGTAATGAATATTCTAGCCATTGAAAGCTTGAAAATAGCTGTTAGAAATAAATTTTGGTCATTTGAAAAAATCTAGTAAAACCAGCCATTATTCTGACAGAATTTTGTGAGTCAGGCTCATCTAAGCTCTTAGTTGGCTAAGTTGAAACTTTAAGTTGGCTAAGTAAAATTTCTGAAGGTGGCTCAAGAACAGATACAAATTTTTCAACTTTCTGTTTATTTTGTCTACCTCGAATTAGGTTAGCTCAAATATCCTCTTAGTTGGTTAACTTTATGACTTAGTCGACTAACTACCTTTCTGAATTGGCTCAAAGAATTTTTGTATATATATATATATATATATATATATATATATATATATATATATATATATATATGATATATATCTATTTACGTTTTTGTTTGCATTTATAGATATGAATTTAATGGTATAAATATATTATCAATCAAGCCATATACATAGCAGTATAATATCATGCTAACTATGATTAGAAGTTCTACAATTAATAATAACTTAAAAATCAAATGAGTTTTCATTGCCTTGTTCATCTAAAAATTACATATTGATTGAATAAAAAAAATAAATAAAAGCTTAAGCAGGATGAACCTTCAATATATCCGTATCTACAAAACTTCAATTTTTTACTTATCAATCGTGCAAGGGAAATGAGCATAATATACATAAAATAGATAATTTTATGTACAAAAAAATATATAAATTTATTTAATGAGAATAAAATATTATAAGGATAATTTATAATTTACAAACATGTAAATATATCCAATAAAACTACATAGAAGCTTACTTGTATTGGTTCCTCAATTACTAATCTTGTTTGCTAGAAATGGCTATTATCCGAATTTGTTTGTAATTTTATGATTTTGACTTGAGTAAAATAAGATGGTGATTAGGCTAGTGTGTGTATAAGTATATAGATGTTTATATATATATATATATATATATATCTGTGTGTGTGTGTATGTATATATGTGTATATGTGTATGTGTACTTATACATGAATGTATGTGTGTGTGTGTACATATACATACATATTAGCATATATATGTATTTATATGTAGAAATGCAAATATATTGGTATATATAAAGATATATGCGTATATATATGTTTAAATATGTATGTATACTTATATATTTGTACATACACACACACACATTTGTGTTTGTATTTACAAATATGAATTTAATGCTATAAATATATTATTAATCAAATTATAAATATATCTATCTAACTAACTTTCCAGTGTAATACATTTTAAATTTGCTTGACTCTCTAATACGGTGCATCCACAACGTTTTCCCACTTCTTGGGCCTAGGCTATATGTCTTTAATCCTGGTGGCATCCAAAGAGAGCAACCCACCTTCCTTATTCCTCTCCATCTCCTTCGAGTAAGATTTCAATTTTGGAGCAATTGTTTCCAAAAAAGAGACCAAAAGAATTAAGATAAGATCGTAGGTTCTTTCATTTCTCTCCCCTCAATCTCTTCTTCTTCATATCCTTTACTCTTGCATTCAAGCTTGGGATTTTTCTATGTTATTAGATTGAGGAATTGATTGATTTCTAGTGGAACTTGAGCTCTGGATTCTTGATATCTTGTACGCTAGTAAGAATTCAATTACTAGCTCGTAAATGAATGTCTTCTACTTTATCTCAAAAATTTGTTCAAAGTAGTTTTAGTTTAGTTTCACATTCCCAATTTTTCTTCTACTCAAATGCACAGATTTTTTGAGTTGGAAAGCAAGGGAGGAGAAGGAACAGAAGAAACTAAAAAATAAAAAAAATAATAAAAATGGCCACCAAAAATCAGAGTCAAAATCGCCACCAAAGCCCAAGGTAGTGCCTATCCTCCCTCTCCGGACTTTTCTCTTCTTGACTGTGCGGCTGCTCACCGGTTTCCACCAATAACTTGGCTGAATTGAAGAAAAGGCTCTATTTAAATTTCCTATTTTCCTGGCCATCTTCCTCATTTTTTCGGCCATAAGTGCTACCATTCCTTGACATCAGACCTAGGGAGGAAGAGGAGATAGAGTGGAAGGCTAGGGGGAGAGAGGAGAGTAGCCAAAGGAAGATCTAAAATTTGGATTTTTAAGAAGCAAGGGGGCGAGCAGGAAGAGATTGCAAGTGGAGACAAAGTGGAAGCGGCAATGGTCTCAAGCCAATAGAAGCATACGTAAATTATTGTTCATCCAAAAATTGCATGTTTATTGAATTAAAAAAAAAAGCTTATGGATGCCGAACCTTCAATATATTCGTATCCACAAAAGTTCAATATTTTAGTTATCAATCAAGCAAGGAAAATGAGCATAATATACATAAAATAGATAATTTTATATACTAAAAATATATAAATATATTTAATAAGAATAAAATAATATAATGATAATTTTCTAATTTAGAAACATGTAAACATATCTAATAAGGCTACATGGAAGCTTACTTCTATCAATTCCTCAATTACTAATCTAGTTTGCTACAAATGGCTATTATCTGAATTTGTTTGTATTTTCATGATTTTGACTTGAGTAACATAAGATAGTGATTAGGCCAGTGCCTATACGTACGTACATATATATATATATATATATATATATATATATATATATATATATATATATATATATATATATATATATATATTCAACACATCAGATATCCTTAATTCAATAGGATTATTTATCATTTACTAGTTAATATAATTTTAATCTAAACAAAATGATCATTCTGGCACTGGACTTGACCTGCTTATGCTCCAGCCCATGGCAGGCCAAATGCACACCATGTTTCCGCCCATGGCCGGCAACCAAAACTCAACCCACGGCTGACATCATAATGCCATGTTTCCCATGTGCCAACTAGCCCAAATACCCTTTAATTGATTTCCATTCATCATCTTGATTTGATTTTAGCATTGAACTTAGTCACAACCATAAATCAATCCATGATAGGCCAAAACATTTCAGTCCGCAACTAATACGCCACATTTCACATATGGTTGACTAGTCTACATGCTCCCCTTTTCCATGCTTTATATTTATCTTTCCAGCCTTGGATAATTACAACCATGCTTCAGCTCGTGGCTGGCCAAACCACACACGCTATGCCCTAGCCTGAGGCTGACCCAACACACACACACACACCACATTTCTTACATGGCCGAATAGTCCAAACACCCTCCCGTACCCCATCCATATTATTAAAGTCATAATCTGATTTTCGACATTAGATTAGTCACAATCATACTCTAGCTCGTGGAAGGCCCAAACAATGTTGCACCCCAATCCAAGATGGACCCAACATATACACTACATTTCTTGCATGACTGGCTAACATAGATGCTGCCCATCCCATCAATTATGTTAAATCATAGTCTTTTTTACTCAACATGAAATCAATGATTAGACACCAATTAATCATAATTCAGATAATATCAATTCAACAATGTGTAATACACATACTGATAGATATATAATATATATCAATCATACAAATTTAAATTTTTAAAAATATGTAAGTGATCATGTTGAAAAATCCTTATCTCAACTGGTGATTGATCCAAATACAAATAATCGATAAACTTCTAAATTTATGAACCCAAAAATAAGATGTTCTGCTCGATACCTTGCGTAGACAATTGCACCTCTACATGATAAGAGTCAAATATAAACATCATAGATAATTAGAGATGCTGAAAAATTACAGTAAACAACCCTGCATGTTCAATACCCCTACCAAGATTAACTGATCAATCTATGCATCCTTCGACATCTAGACCCCCATCTAGTCCATAGGTTTTCTAAAGAGAGATGCATGAAGAGAGACAAGAGAGAGAAAGTAGAGAGAAAGCGAAGAGATAAGGTAGAGGGTAGAGAGGGAAGAGAGAGAAAAGTCTTTCTCTCTTCTTTTTATCTTTTTTCCTTTTTCCTTTCCTTTTCTTTTTCTTTTCCCTTTTTTTTTCTACTTATTGGAAAACAACAGAGCCCTCTTTAGGAGAGATCCTGACCCATGGCCAGCAACCCCCCCTGACGGCAGCGGCGACCCCACCACCCTAATGCCGAAGACCCTGACAACAGGATGACTCTCAGCCAGCAAAGCATGGGCCATGTCTGGCAATGGCAACTAGCTTGATGGGAGAAGAAAGGAAAACAAATAGGGGTTGGCCTTGTTCCACCCATATCTGGCACCTCGCCGGCCAAAATCCAAGCAACGGTGAGCCTCTACCAATCGAAAGAAAGTAAAAAGATGGACATCAGCCTTACCTTGGCTCCAATGAGACTGCACAATCAATTTGTCGGAAAGAAATCCCCAAAGACCTTCACAGGCAAGTCAAAGAAAAAATCCCTATTCTTGCCGATGATGGAACGGATTTGAGGTGAGATGGCTATGTGGGGGAAGATCCTTTTATAGACCATGGATCCTAGGGTTTGACTGCCCTAGGACCCCTTCTCCTAGCTGAAAATGAAGAAGAGGGGGAAGACTCCCATCGGGAGTCTTTCATATGCACGTGAGGTTTAAATTTTTTTTAGTTTCTTTTTCATGCTTTGAGATTCGTGCAAAAGGGATCTTAAGCTTTATTTATTTATTTATTTATTTTAGGTGGGTTATTACAGAGTTTCCATTCAGTCCAACATTAAATAAAGGATATGAATACCCTAGTAGAACTTACACTTCGAACAACTGAAGAACGACATCTTTCAGATTTTAGACTCTGACCTAATTGGTGCAAATCGTTAAGCCAATCATGTATCATCTTCCACAAGCAGCACATTATATCCACGATTGGCATCTACTTCGAAAGATCAAAACAAGATCATATAAACTGGTTGCAGAAATAGATAAAATAAAACTAGTAGAAATCCTTAGTTGACAATAGCTCTTTTAATCCTTTAATAGCTATGATATGACATATCACTAACAGAAAAAAAGAGAGTAGCATGATTATGGAAACTACAGAGACAATTCATAGATAAACAGGAAATGTGGATCCATTTTAACCTTTCATGCCTAAAGTGCAATATATTTAGCACAGTGATTACAACTTTTATGAAGTAAGATCTTTACTTAAGGACAACCAAACAAGAAAAAAAAAGATGACTTTTTTTCAGTTCTTTAACTGAGAGGAAGAAAGAGAAGACCTGCCCAAGGAAAGTTACCCAGTTTCAAACACTGTAGGATGCACCACTCAAGGACTCAAATTGGGAACCACCCCCTAGGAGAGGAATGTAACCACTAGTGTGTTTTCTGTTTGTAGGAGAAAAAGATCAAAGTCATCTAGGTTGATGGTAGGAATTTTGCTGGTGCTTTAGTTGTTGGAAATAAAGGCGCTATATAATGAGGAAGTCAAAATAAGGACCTTAAGTGGGTAGGAAAGATGCAGAATGGCAAATAATTTGAATGAAATGGGCTAGTTTTGTTTACGACTAGTCAGTCTAGAATCAAAACAGTCAACAAATCAAATTAGGGTGATATTATGAGAAAAATTTATTGACATCCTCTTTCAACATTTTGAAAGACTTATTGCTCCTATTGATATATTCCTTAACAAACTCCAGCATAAACAATGCATTTCAGAGTCAATAGCATTTGCCTCATATTTATTTCACAATTGAAGGAAACATTTTTGTTTTAAACAAAAAGGTGAGAACAACAGAGAGAAAAAAGCTACAGCTTTTGCTCAAAATCACTACCAATAGGTCAAAAGGTTGCGGTTTGAAACTAACTTGAAAAACATATTTTTCATGGAAGATACAGCCTGCCAAGGCCTCAATTATCAGCATAATTTTGAAAATGTGCTGCCCTTTCAAAGTGTTAGAGAAAATGAAAGAGCGCAATCAATTTAATATTTTTAAGAAGACCTTTGGAAAGCCACAAATTATCATGTAGGAGAGGCTGAATCTAGGACCTCCACAAGAACCAGATTACTAATGGTCAGATAGTTAAGATGGTTGTGCTTCTTCCCCTCAATATATATATGGACACTTGAAACATATCATCAACTAGATCAATAACCGGAGAAGAAGCACATCCATCTTATGTTTTAAGGCTAAGAAATCTAGTTAGGACATTTGAGCCATCATAGAGAACTTTAAATAAGAACAAGAAAAGAAACATACTACAAGAAAAGATACTGTATAAATAAAATAAAATTATTGGTGGCCCTCATTCTATATAAGATCTAACTTCTACCTCATTCTATATAAGATCTAACTTCTACCTTCCTGTAAAAGATTTGGTTGAATTTAGGACAACTCATTTCAGAGGTCAAGCAATTCCCAAAAGCACAGCTGTGACATTATTAGGTGTTGAGAAAACAATAACTAAACAAATCGCTTTTAAGAGGCTAAGCAATCTGAATTAGGATATGACAATGTGAAAAATATGCAAAAATGCTTTTAGTGCCTTCTCAGGCATGTACGAGAGATAATATGCTCCAAACTAAGCATGCATACACAAAAATAAGAAGCAATGTAACAAGGGCGAAAAGGTGAAAAGCAGATGAAATAGCCTTAAAAGTGGGCCTTCCCAACATAAAGTAATAATAGTCAGATGTCATTCTTTATTAATGAATTCTTCTTGACTAATCTTTCAGTTACTTCATAATTGACTCTTATAGTTTCATGATCACAAAAGGGTACAAAAGGATAATGGGGCACATGTTCCAAACTCAACCCATGTGGAAGTAAGTCCTGATTTTTGGCCCTAATTTGATACCATTGTGTTAACCCCAAGGATTTATTTTGATGAGTAACAAAATATTTGAGTATATATTTGGACTAATGAATTTGTTGAGATCATGTTTCAGGATGCATTTTAGAGTATCAAATGAGACATCCTTAAAAATGCATTTGGAAGTTGATAAAGAAAAGTTGAAGGCTTTTGAGGCATAAATCATACTTAAAACAAGGCCTAAAAAAGAGATCTCAGAACCAAAATTGAAAAAAAAATCAATTGGTCGAAGTAAAAATTTTCAGTATAAAAAGGCCTCAAGTCGACCCCTTATTCAACCCCTTATTCAGCTCGAGCTGATACGGCACGAAAGAGAAGGCTGGCATGCAAAAGTTTCAGTAGGCACAATCTCGAGCAGAGGACCGAGTCAACTCGAGTTCCTCGAGTCGAGGTCACAGAAAAATACAGAGAATGAGATTTTTGGGATACAGTTCAGCAAGACCTCGAGCAGAGGGACAAGTCGACTCGGGCTTCAACTCGAGCTCCTCGAGCCGAAGTCTCACGAAATACAAAGAACATGATTTTAAGAATGAAGTGTAGAATAGTCTCGAGTTGAGGGTTGAGTCAACTCGAGCTTCGACTCAAGCTCGAGCAGAGGGACGAGTCGACTCGAGCTCCAATAGCTAATTTCTTCAAAAATTTTAGAAGTATGCAGATTGGTTCCAAACGACTATTTTCAGTCTTCTAACGGTCAAAAACCCTTCTCCAGCCTACCAAACATGGAAAATAAGCTACAAAACACCTAGAGGAAGTGATATGACCATTCAATCATTGGAAGGAATCTACAGTGAAGAGAAAAAATGCAAAAAGCCTTGAAAAAAGAGCATTCCATTCCCAACTCCAAGAAACATCAAATCAAGTGATTCTATTCAGCAAGAAGACAAGCTTAATCTTCTAAAAAGCCTCTATCAAGAAGATTCTACAAGCCTCATTGATTCTTTTGCTCATTAAGGAGCTTTGT
>QRFJ01004959.1:0-77860 GCA_006176705.1 Cocos nucifera | reverse complement strand
CCTTGAGTCAACCCCTTATTCGCTCAAGCTGATATGGCATGAAAGAGAAGGCTGGCACGCAAAAGTTTTAGTTGGCACAATCTTGAGCAGAGGACCAAGTCAACTCGAGTTCCTCGAGTCGAGGTCACAAAAAAATACAGAGAATGAGATTTTTGGGATACAGTTCAGCAAGACCTCGAGCAGAGGGACGAGTCGACTCGGGCTTCAACTCGAGCTCCTCGAGCCAAAGTCTCACGAAATACAAAGAACATGATTTTAAGAACGGAGTGCAGAATGGTCTCCAGTTGAGGGTTGAGTCGACTCAAGCTCGAGCAGAGGGACGAGTCGACTCGAGCTCCAACAGCTAATTTCTTCAGAAATTTCAGAAGTGTGCAGATTGGTTCCAAACGGCTATTTTCAATCTTCTAACGGTCAAAAACCCTTCTCCAGCCTACCAAACGTGGAAAATAAGCTACAAAACACCTGGAGGAAGTGATATGACCATTCAATCATTGGAAGGAATCCACAGTGAAGAGAAAAAATGCAAAAAGCCTTGAAAAAAGAGCATTCCATTCCCAACTCCAAGAAACATCAAATCAAGTGATTCCATTCAGCAAGAAGACAAGCTTAATCTTCTAAAAAGCCTCTATCAAGAAGATTCTACAAGCCTCATTGATTCTTTTGCTCATTAAGGAGCTTTGTTTTTTTCATTCTTGTTGTGTAATCTTTATTCCACTTGTAACTTAGCTTCAATAGGATTTTGAAGCTAAGGGGAAGGCCTATCTAAGCCTAAGAATTGGATTGTAAGCCAAGGGTTTGCTTAGGATTTGGTTGTGGTTGGTGATCCGATGTAAAACCAACTAGGTTTTGGATAGTGAGCCTTGGAAAACTATCCAGCTATAAACTTGGAGAGATTATAGTGAAATTCTCAAGTGAGCCTTAAGAGATGGACGTAGGTGAAAGAGGCACCGAACCACTATAAATTCGTTTGTGTTTGTGATTGGCTTGTGTCTTGCTTTCATCTCATTTTCATTTCTGCACTTCAGCATATTTAGTTGCATAAAACTAAAACACCTTTCAACACTTCACTAGTTTTTAAAATAGCACATAACTTGTTTAAATTTTAAAAAATCCAATTCACCCCCCTCTTGGATTGTCTTACTGGACAACAAGTGGTATCAGAGCTTGGTACTCATTTCATTTGATTTAACAATCAAGAGTTAAGGTCAAATGGCAACCCATATGAGTGCATCCCTTGCCGAAAGGCAATTGACCAACCGCCCACCCTTGTTCAATGGAACAAATTACACTTATTAAAAAGCACACATGCGCATCTACATTCAAGCACTTGATTATCAACTTTAGAGAGTGATAATCAAAGGTCTACACACTCCCACAATTAAGGTAAAAGACAATGAAATTCTCAAATCCGAAGAGGATTGGGATGCGCATGACATGAAAATGATAGAATTAAATGTTAAGGCAATGAATGTATTATATTGTACATTAGACCCTAATGAATTCAATAGAATCTCTACTTCTGCATCAGCTAAAAAAATTTGGGATAGGCTAGAGATTACCCATGAGAATACCAAGTAAAAAAATCTGAAATAAATATGCTTATTTACAAATATGAATTGTTTAAAATGAAATCAAATGAATCTATTTCTGAAATATTTACTAGATTTACCGATATTATCAATGGTTTGAAAAGCTTAGGTAAATCTTATACTAACAGTGAGCATGTTCGAAAAATTCTTAGATCACTTCCAAAGGCTTGGAAAGCGAAAGTCACCACCATCCAAGAAGCCAAAGACCTCAACAAGCTATCATTAGAAGAGCTTCTTGGGTTTCTAATAACTCATGAATTAAACATGAGGCAAAATATGAAAGAAGAAACCAAGAAGAAAAAGACCATAGCTTTCAAGACAACTACCTCTAAGGATGATGAAAGTGAAGAATCCGATGAAGAGGAGGAAGAAGAAGACTTGGCCCTGATTGCAAGAAAGTTCAAAAGGTTTATGAGAAAGAAGAAGAAAGAATTCAAGAAGAAGAACTTCAAGGATGAGCCAAGCAAGGAAAAGGAGGAGAAAGAGAAGCTACCCATTTGCTTCGAGTACAAGAAATTGGGTCATTTTAGAATGGACTACCCTCTTCTCAATAAATCATCCAAAAAGTTCAAGAAGAAGGCAATGATGGCCACTTGGAGCGATCTTAAGGACTCTAGCTCCAAGGAAGAATCACAAGAAGTGGCCAACCTTTGCCTAATGGCACACCATGAGGAGGTAAATGCTGAAAACCCTTTAGATTTTACATTTGATGAATTACAAGATGCTTTCACTAAACTTATGACTGAATTTAGAAAAATAACCTTGAAAAATAAAGATTTGAAAAGGCAAAATTCAGAACTTATTCACGAAAAGAAAACCATCTCTGAAAAACTGAATTTGCTAACTCATGAAAATAAGAAATTAATAATGAATTAGCAAAAAACAAACCACTTGTAGAGAAATTTACATATAGCTCCGAAAAATTATATATGTTATTGAATGAACAAAAAGCTATTTTTAATAAGGTCGGATTAGAATTCAAACCTCATAAGAAGCAAAAATTATTGAAAAATCTATTTGTCAAAGCTTCATCAAATTCTATCCCAAACATCTCATGTTATTATTGTGGTAAAATTGATCATAAATCCTATACATATGATTTCAGAAAATTAAATAAAAAAATAATTAAAATGGTTTGGATTCCAAAAGGAACCATGAGTACTAACCCCAAAGGATCTAAGATAACTTGGATACCTAAAAACTCAACTTGATTTTTTTGTGTAGGAATGTCTTGCAGCCCATGATAAGAAACGACTTTGGTATCTCAATAGTGGCTGCTCAAAGCACATGACGGATGACAAATCTCAATTTATCACTTTTGAGCCTAAAGAATGAGTGGTTACATTTGGTAACAATGGAAAGGAGCGCATTATTGGCGTCGGTAACATTCGTATCACTCCTTCCACTTCCATTCAAAATGTATTATTAGTTGATGAGTTAAAACATAATTTGCTTAGTATTAGTCAATTTTATGATAAAGGATTTAAAGTTATATTTAAATCTTTATTATGCATAGTTTCTAGTCCTAATGATAATGGCACCACGTTCATAGGACATAGATATAACAATGTCTACATGGTGGATCTAGATGATCTACACATAAAGAATGGTTAATGTCTTATAGAAATGGATGCCAAAGTCAATGAAACTAGTTGGTTATGGCATCGTAGATTAGGTCATGCTAGTATAGATTTATTTTCAAAATTAATTAAGAAAGATCTTGTAAGAGGATTGCCAAAACTAACTTTTGAAAAAAATTGAATCTGTGATGCTTGTTAATTTGGAAAACAAACTAGGACTCTTTCAAACCAAAAGGCATGATTTCAACTTCTAGACCTCTAAAGTTGGTACACAGATTTATTTGGACCCACAAGAACTACTAGTCTAGGAGGCAAAAAGTATGGTCTTGTAGTTGTAGATGATTTTTCAAAATTCACTTGGGTGATGTTTTCAGCACAAAAGGATGAAGCCTTTAATGCATTTTCTAAATTTTATTGAAAGATTTTAAATGAAAAAAACACATCAATTGTATGCATACGTAGTTATCATGGCACCAAATTTGAAAATCAACACTTTAAAAACTTTTGCAATAAAAAAGGAATTGATCACAATTTTTCTGTACCTAGAACTCCATAACAAAACGTAGTAGAAAGGAAAAATCGCACATTAGAAGAAATGGCATGAACTATGTTATATAAAAGTAATTTACCTAAATACTTTTGGGCCGAGGCAATAAATACTGCATGTTACACATTAAATCGTATTTTAATAAGGCCTAATTTAAAGAAAATCCCATGTGAGCTTTGGAAAGATAGAAAACCAAATATCAACTATTTTCATGTTTTTGGTTGTAAGTGTTTCATACTTAATAATAGAAAAGATAACTTAGGAAAGTTTGATGTCAAGTCAAATGAGGGTATTTTCTTGGGATATTCCTCATCAAGCAAGGCATATAGAGTCTTCAACAAGAGAACTCTCGTTGTTGAAGAATCAATTTATTTTATCTTTGATGAATATAGTGACAAATTTCTAGGAAAGAAAATGTCTTAGATAAGAATGTAAGTGATCTAAATGATAAGACAGATAATATTATACTAAAAGATGCACCACCTCAAAACTATGAAGAAGAAAAGAATGAAGAGCCTTCTCATAGCCTAAGAGAGGAGTTACCAAAAAAATGAAAGTAAGCACATAGACATCCTAAACATTTAATAATCAATGATCCATCACAAAAAGTAAAAACACGGTCTTATCTTAGAAATGTAAATAATTACTTAGCCTTAGACTCACAAATTGAACCTAAATCAATAGAAGAAGCTGAAAATGACCCATGCTGGATAGATGCCATGCAAGAGGAATTAAATCAATTTAAAAGAAATAAGGTTTGGACCGTAGTTAATAAACCAAATAACTACCCAATAATAGGAACAAATGGGTATATAGAAATAAATTAGATGAACATGGTACCATCGTAAGAAATAAAGCTAGATTAGTGGCAAAAGGATACAATCAGAAAGAAGGCATTGATTTTGATGAAATTTTGTCCCAGTAGCTAGATTAGAAGCAATTAGACTATTGCTTACATTTGCATGTTTCATGAATTTCAAACTATATCAAATGAATGTAAAGAGTGCATTTCTTGATGGTTACATAGTCGAGAAAGTGTATGTTGAACAACCACCTGGCTTTGAAAATCATACATTTTCAAATTGTGTTTAAATTATATAAAGCTTTGTATGGACTAAAATAAGTCCCACGTGCATGGCACGAGAGATTAAGTAAATTTTTGTTAAATAATTAATTTACTAGAAAAAATGTTGATAAAACTTTATTCCTAAAAAGAAAATATGATAATCTATTGATAGTACAAATCTATGTGGATGATATAATTTTTGGTGCTACTAATGAATCTCTTTGTCAAGAATTTGCTAAGCTTGTGCAAGGTAAGTTCAAGAGGAGCATGATGGGAGAGCTAAATTTCTTCCTCGGACTCCAGATTAAGCAAAATGAAAAAGTGATCTCCATTAACCAAATGAAGTACATAAGAGAGATACTTAGAAAGTTTGGAATGGAGAACTCGAGACCAATTGGCACACCAATGAGTACATCTTGCAAACTTGATAAAGATGAAAAGGATAAGAAAGTAGATATTAAATTATATAGAGGTATGATAGGCTCACTTCTTTATCTTATTGCAAGTGGACCAAATATAGTATTCAGTGTTTGTATGTGTGCTAGGTATCAATCAGATTCTAGAGAATCATATTTGCTTGCTGTTAAAAGAATATTTAGATACTTATTTGGGACACTTAACGTAGGATTATGGTATGATAGATCATCTCAATTTGAATTAATTGGATACTCTGATGCTAATTTTGCTGGTTGTAAACTTGATAGAAAAAGTACTAGTGGCACATGTCAATTCATAAGAGTTAATTTAATTTCATGGTTTAGTAAAAAACAAAACTCAGTAGCACTATTTACAACCGAGGCCAAATATATTGCTGTCGAAAGTTGTTGTGCCCAGATTCTTTGGATCAAACAACAACTAGAAGACTTTGGTTTCAAACTTAACAAAAATATTAATAAGATGTGACAATACAAGTGCAATTAATTTAACTAAAAATTCAATTCAACATTCAAGATCTAAACACATTGAAATAAGGCATCATTTCATAAGAGATCATGTTCAAAATAATGATGTGACACTTAAATTTGTCTGTACTGATAAATAATTAGCTGATATATTTATAAAATCTCTTATTGAAAAAAGATTCAACATCATCAGAAGAGAACTAGGACCTTGCTATCAACAAGAGTAAATCTCGTTTGCATAACTCAAAATAAGTCAAATTAAGTTCAAAGAATTAATTTTGATTACGTAATCAATGACTAATATTAAAGAAAATATCAAGACTTTGTTTGAATATCAAATTTCCTCTGAAATTTTAAAAGTTTCAAAACTTATGCTCAAGTCGACTCGAGCAAACTAGTTGAAATTCATAAGTTGACTCGAGGGTCGGGACCACAGGCGATTAAAATCGACCCGTGACTGTTCGCGATGTCCTAGAACTTCATTTCGACGAGCAGAGGGTCCCTCGTCCCCTAAAACTCCCCAAGATAGTTCCTAGCCACATCCTAACTCTCCATCTCCTTGGATTTGCTTGGATTTAGATCGGATTTGAGTAAGAATGGTTCGAGAGTTGGGTGCCATGCGAAAGATGTCATCAGTGCGAGTTGCAGAGGAGCAAGAAAGAAGGAGAAAATCCCGCATGAGACAAGCTTCATCCCAACCTTCAGAGGCCTCTCAACCTTCTATGCAACCCGTTCATGACAAACCCCAACCAAACCAAGGTATACCGAAATCACCCCCTCCACTGCCTTCACCTATTGGTAGGATGGCTACTAGGGCTATTGCAATGGGAAGGAGGATTGATTTTGAGTTCTTTGAAAGTTATAATTTCTCTATTGGGACTTGAATTGATAGGATGGGGTGGAAAAATTTTTGCACAATGAACATCCCCATGTACCCTTAGTCGGAATTTTATGAAAACCTTAAAAAGGGGTCTTCTGAAATTGTTACAACAACGAAAGGAATACAAATTGAAGTGTCATAGGACAGTTTGGCACACATCTTTGGGGTCACTAAACAAGGGCACATTTCGGAAAAATTATCTGACAAGAAGGGCTGAGGCTTATTGTCGGGAGAGATGACATTGTGGGAGATGTCCTAGCACCTACCTTACCTGTGGAGATGAGAGTACTACACATTATCAGTGGGATTTTCGTTCATAAGTTAGGTAGGCATGACTTTATCTCTGAGAGAGAACTATGTATGATGTATCTTATGGTTCAGGGGACTCAGATAAATTTGCCAGGGATCATGATGCATTAGATGAGAGAGGCAGCCTCTAGGAACAAAGTATGTTTGCCTTATGGTATGGCTTTGACCAAGATTTTTGAGACAACAGGAGTGCCACTAGAGAATGAAGGTTGTAAGAAGCTATCTCACTTCGATGTCTATGATATGAGAGCTCTGACCAGAATACAGTATCATGTAGAAGATGGGTAAAGAACATTTCTGGTCAAGAGAGGAGAGAGTAGTGGAGGTAGGAGAGCCCTCTACCTCTATTGCACCCAGAGATGCACTTGATCCCAGTACACCTATGACTCCTCGAGCTCCACCCGCAGACAAGTTCCCACAGCCACCACCTACTGACTCTGCATCTATAGAGAAACTGGCAGCTATGATTTCTACCAGAGTTGGTAGAGAGATTCAGGGCTTATTTGAGAGAATAGAGAGCGTGCAGACTGAAATAAGATCTATCTCTCAGAGGCTCACTATCCTAGAGCAGAGAAAGCAGACATATGACATGCCCACTGACCACTCTAGCATTATGGAGAAGATTGCTCAACTTAAGGGGAGAGTTGAGTCAGGAGAGACAGAGTTGATGGCAGCTATTACTAGACTGGGACAGGCATAGCAACAGAGCATCATTTCAATACTTGGAGCTATGGACAATTTGATTGAAAAGATAGAGAGGCTTGCTCCATGTGCGATACCAGCAGCAGCAGATGCAACCGCCAAGGCAGTTATGCCACGTCCACCACCTCCTCCACCCATCTCCTGCTCAAATTCAGGTATCCACTGGTGAGAGTAAACCACCACTTAAAGTCTATACTCGTGCAGGGCCTACTCCTTCACAAATGGTTGGACCATCAGCTAAGACCAAAAGCAAGAGAGCTAGGCCATTCACATCTAGAGCTTCATCTTCCCAGACGTTAGAGATCCCTTTAGATGATGAGTAGCATCATAGGAAGCTGATGTCTAATCATTTGATGTTCTTAGACTTATGTATTAGGAATATATGTTTGTATTTGACTCTATGCTTCTCTGACACTTATATATGTAATGGCTCAACTTAGTTTTATTTTGAACTTGGTGTTTCATTGTATCTTGTTGTGTTGAGATAGAACACACTCATTTTGTAAATGTAATGAAACTCATGATAATTTACCCTTACATTGTTTCAATCTCTTGAGTTAATCTCGTGAAATATTTGTCTTTCTTTTATCTTTTCGATTGACGACAAAAAAAGGAAGTAATATGTATATGAGCATATAATTACTTATTTTGAATATGGCTTACTATGTATATATAATGTGCATCTTGGCTTAACATGTATATGAGCATATATTCATTTACCTTGTGGTTCATTTACTTTGATTATGTTAAAATTAAAACTTTCAGTATATATGATGTGCATTATGAGTTTGGAGTTTGTGTCATGATACATACTCTATGTATCAAATGTATGCTTTGACTCATGTAAAACATTGATTGTTTAATATTAATGTTCGGCACACATATGGATATATATCAACAATTTACCATTCAAATAAGTACAAGCAAAAATTTAACTTTGAATTGATAAGATATATTAAAAACGTGAACATGAATTAAGGGGGAGCTAAATATGAAACTATGAAAAGGGTTAAATCTTTAGTTTATTGAAAATGTCCTTAATGCGTTAATGTTATATATTTCTCGCTCATATACTTAAAGTTTTGTCATCATCAAGAGATTGTTAACCCCAAAGATTGATTTTGATGAGTAACAAAACATTTGAGTATATGTTTGGACTAACGAATTTGTTGAGATCATGTTTCAGGATGCATTTTAGAGTATCAAATGAGACATCCCTAAAAATGCATTTAAAAATTGACAAAGAAGGCTTTTGAGGCATAAATCACACTTAAAACAAGGCCTAAAAGAGAGATCTCAGAACCAAAATTGAAGAGAAAATCAATTGGTCGAAGTAAAAATTTTCAGCATAAAAAGGCCTCAAGTCGACCCCTTATTTGACCCCTTATTCAACTCAAGTTGATACAACACGAAAGAGAAGGCTGGCACGCAAAAGTTTCAACTGGCATGGTCTCGAGCAGAGGACCGAGTCAACTCGAGTTCCTCGAGCCAAGGTCGCAGGAAAATACAGAGAATGAAATTTTTGGAACACAGTGCAACAAAACCTTGAGCAAAGGAACGAGTCGACTTGAGCTTCGACTCGAGCCGAAGTCTCAAAAAATATAGAGAACATGATTTTAAGGATGGAATGCAAAATCGTCTCAAGCTGAAGGTTGAGCCGACTCGAGCTTTGACTCAAGCTCGAGTAGAGGGACGAGTCAACTCGAGCTCCAACGGCTAGTTTCTGCAAAAATTTCAGAAGTGTGCAGATTGGTTCCAAATGGCTATTTTCAATCTTCTAACGATCAAAAACCCTTCTTCAGCCTACCAAACGTGGGGAATAAGCTACAAAACATCTGAAGAAAGTAATATGACTATTCAATCATTGGAAGGAATCCATAGTGAAGAGAGAGTGCAAAAAATCTTGAAAAGAGAGCATTCCATTTTCAACTCCAAGAAACATCAAGTGATTCCATTCAGCAAGACAAGCTCAATCTCCTGAAAAACCTCCACCAAGAAGATTCTATAAGCCTAATTGATTCTTTTGCTCATTAAGGAGCTTTGTTTTTTCATTCTTGTTGTGTAATCTTGATTCCACTTGTAACTTAACTTCAATAGGATTTTAAAGCTAAGAGGAAGGCCTATTCAGGCCTAAGAATTGGATTGTAAGCCAGGATTAGCTTAGAGTTTGGTTGTGGTTGGTGATCTGGTGTAAAACTAACTAGATTTTGGATAGTGAGCCTTGGAAAACTATTCGACTGTAATCTTGGAGAGATTATAGTAAAATTTTCAAGTGAGCCTTGGAGAGTAGACGTAGGTACAAGAGGCATCGAACCACTATAAATTCGTTTGTATTTGTGATTGGCTTGTGTCTTGGTTTCATCTCATTTTCATTTCTGCACTTCAGTTGCATAAAACTAAAACACACTTCAACACTTTACTAGTTTTTAAAATAGCACATAACTTGTTTAAATTTGAAAAATCCAATTCACCCCCCCTCTTAGGTTGTCCTGCTGGGCAACACATTAGATACAGGTCAGACACTGGAATGCAGAACTGCCTCCAACCAGACGGTTCGGGCGTGCCGAATCATACCGGCAGCCAACCGATATAGTTTAGGCATTTAATTCAGAATGCTAGTGAAAATGAAGCAAAGGAGAAGGAAAGAGAGGAACAGAAGAGAAGAAAGAAGATAGAAAGGTCGATCGTGGCTAGCGGTGGCCCGCCACTAAAGGGCCACCGAGGCCTCCAGAGCTTGGTAGTCCTCTACGAGAAAAATAGATAGAGAGAGGATAAGGAATGAAGAGGGGAAGGCAGCGGTTAGGCCACTAAAGGGCTGCTAGGTGGCCGCCGAATGGTGGAAATACACCTGCGGATGCCACAGGTTCGCTCATTGCCGACTTCACTATGAATCTCTTTATTTTTTTAAAAAAAAAGATGAAACAAAGGTAACCCGCCCCTGTTTCGAACTTATGGCATCCGCATGGTGGATTTCAACCATTTGGCGGCCCTCCGATGGCCTTCCTGCTGCCTTTTCCTCCCCCCATTTCTCCCCTCCCTCTCTCTATCTCTCTCTAACCTCTCTCATGGAGGACTGTGAAGCCCCAAAGGCCTCCATAGCCCTCCGAGGGCCTCCATGGCCTTCGGTGGCCACCGTCGGCATCTCCGTCGGCCTTCCTTTCCTTCCCTCCCTCCCTCTCTCTCTCTTCTTCCCAGGTTCTCCCTTGTTTTTCTATCAGTTCAATCCCAGTACGATCCGATATGAAGGCGTACCGACACCGAAGAATTGGATGCGTAAGGTCATTGTTCAACACATAGTTGTACAGTAAGATTAGAAGGGGAAAATGCCAGAGTGGCATGAACTTTCCAAGCCCAAGAAATACCTCTAAAAGTTCACTTTGAATTAAGCTGCAGCCCATTTATTCAAAAAAGAAGGAAAAGAAAATGATTCTTTGAAGCTCTCTATGTCAAAGCATACTCGCACATGAGATCAGCTAGCTGGTGTGGATAAAGAAGTATTCATGCCTTATTATTGGATCATACTCCTGGAAGTGAAAATTTAGTGCAACCACAGCTGCAGGTATATCATCTTGATCTACTGTCAAAGAATTTGTGCCAATGTGCATCATCCATACCACAACCAGATAAATATTTACACATCCGATATTTTTTTCTCTAAGAGGATTGAGAGAAATATCATTTACTCTATGCCACTAAGTAAATTTTCTGCAGATGGAACACATCAGAGACACAAATAATGTTGTTCTCATATCAACTAGCTTCCCTGGGTATACAAAGAAGACTCATGAAATAGATTAATTGAAAAAAAGTACTCTTTTTAGTGCATTTAGCAAAACTCATCAAAATAAGTAACATAATACATATTTAGTATATTGATACCATAGTTATCACTAAATTGGATGCATTCATTTCTCCATGTTTTTAAATTAATAGAAATGTTGATACAGTTATCATTGGATCATACTCATGGAAGTGAAAACTCAATGCAACACAGCTGCGTGTATGTTATCTTGGTCTAGTGTCAAGGAATATGGGTGAATGTGCACGAGCCATACCACAACAAGATAAATATTTACACATCTAGTTATGTTTTTTAAGAAGATTGACATAAATATCATCTACTCTGTGCCACTAAGTAATTTTTCTGAATATGGAACATAAAAGAGAGACAAATAATACTTTCATATCAACTAGCTTCTCTGAGCATATGAAGAAGAATTGCGAAATAGATTAATGGGAAAAAAAAAAACTCGTTTTGGTGCATTTAGCAAACCCCATCAAAATAAATAACATAATATGTATTTAGTATATTGATACCATAGTTGTCACTAAATTGTATGCACTCAAAACATGATTCTCTGTATTTTTAAATTAATAAAGAGTTTTGATACCTTTTTTAGAAGCCTTTCCACATATATCTTTCCAGCTGTCATCATTTTTCCATTCACTCCCATCATCATCATCTGCTTCTCCTCTTCGATCATTTCCAATATCACTTTCGCTAGCTGTCTCCCACTCAAAAGACATCAGCCCCTTGGCCAAATACATCTCCAGAATCACCATCACAATGAACTTCCCCATGCTTTATAGCTGCTTCCATAAATAGCCACACAGCATGCATCTACTTCTTGACTAACCGTTCAGCATAATCAGGAACTTTATTCTACCTCAAGGATAGGTGAGGATCATTTGACTGAGAACACTCAATCATGAATAGAATAGCATCTAATAAGCTCTCCTTAGCTAAAACAAGCATATCATATGCTTGGGCTCTTCTCCACAGGCTTTTGGCATGATGATTAGGAGGGTTATGAAGGCACTATGCATGTGTAGCATCGCTTATGGCTGCTGCAAGAGAGGATAGCACTGAGCCCTATTGGTGTACAACACAACTCTCTCTTTTTTTGACTTCACAGGACACAATGCCGGTGCTTCCAAGTATCTTGATGCAGCTCCTGCAATATTACCTGAAGAAAATAAAGAATTGCCTTCCAGCTTAACAACTATGTAGATCTTCATTTGGCATATTCTTCTCCCATTTTAATCTCTGCCTGGAACACAAAAGTTCATCGATCTGATCTTTCATATGGCTACTGATAGAATTGCATGCTGTCCTATGTGACTGTATACATTCTTGAAGGACACTACCGATACTTTTATGATCACCAAGAGTTGAAATTTCTGCTAAATCTGGAAGTGTTGGGGCTGCCTCATCTATCACCTATTAAACAACAAATACAATGCCCTTTAGAGAAATATGACAAATTTTAGGACTAAAGAACTCTTGATGTATTTCCAATAAAATCCCTAACTGGTTAACAGTATACGATGAGTATCGCTAATTGTGCTAATTGAAAAGCCAATGACTCCACAAGCCTGAACAAGAACTTACAGAGCAATAGTACCATAATTTTAACCAGAAATAGCATCATCAATTGTCTACTCTTTTGCACAATGTTTGCTGTGTCATTAGTCACAAATTTAAGATGTTGATCAAGCTTATCATGTCTAGAAGTTTAGGAAAAGCATGAGAGAGGACATATTTTGTTTATAACTGCTCCATATATGATCTTATCTGAATATAGCTCCATCATAAAATGAACATATGCCAAAGATTGTCGGCAATTTTTTTACTAGAATAATTGGCTATAAAAAAGTTTTGCGATGTAAAGAAACCATGCCAACGCTTCTTTTAAATTGCAGCGCTCTTCTGAAAAATAAAGTGTTGCATCACCACACTAACCTTGAATCAAACATTCTCAAGCTTAGAATTGTGGAGAAAGCTGCTAAAGCTTGTGCCAGATTTCTCTAACAGCACCTTCTAGAGGAAGATGGGGTGCACAGGACCATCAGTCTGCTGACTGCCCTATGCTTCAGTTTCTTCATGTGATGATCTAGATTAGCTAATAACTAAATTTGAAACATCCATCTTTTAAGGCATTGTAAAGTACCGCTGTTATGTTAGAGATTCAATTCTTTATGAGGATAGAACATGGAAGGTTGTGCAGGTGATCTTATCCTGAAAGGAACGACCAGCATATAAAGAAATGAAGCAGATCTTGCAATTGTTCGAAAACAATCCTGTGGTAAGGAATGGTTGATGTATGATGTGGACATCGTTTTCGTAAGCAGTCCTATACATCAACAAACAAGAAATCTCATGTGTGGGGGTGTTTAGAAACTCAAGATGTAGCTGTAAGGCCACCAGCCTTTAAATATTCCATTCTAGGGTATTTGTTGCCAGATTCATTTCTAATTGCTCTTTGTCCTAACAATGTTCAGTAAAGGGGGTTGAACACATAACGCAGCCTCATTGAAAACTAGAGGAAAAATGGATCAAATTTAGATAACGTAAAAGGAACAACAAATAATCACCTTATCAAATTTCACCATAGCAGACAGATGAAGATGTCAGCTTCCATTACAAGAAACGGATAACCAAATATAATGAAAGGAACATTCATGGATATAGCATGCTACATTATGGCAGGCACTTGGATCTTGGAGTAACCAAAGAAGACAATCAATAGGTACTGCCAGTCATCAGATGAACGAGAAATAGTACATAGCACATCAATGATACCAAGACAATTGGCAACAGGACTCTTCCCAAGCTTGTGCCGGCAAATTGTTCTCAGTAAACCAATACCTGCTGGGGAGTACTTAATTGACAAGCCCTCCCCACATGCCTGGTAGTTTTATTAAAAATTCTAGCTTGCATATATCAGGGAAAAACTCAGGCTTGAAAGCAAAGCAGTTAATGAGCTGAAGAGACCAGCACTGTAACTGACTGGCCCATTCCTCTGCTTTGCTGGACTCCATTTCCCAACCACCGATGCCCTGTGTAAGTACATTGCAGTGATAGCTTACTCTCCTATCCACAAACTGGTAAAAGTGAGTGGAAAATCTCTAGAGAACTTGATGCCAGCTGAATGGCAAGCTCAAGGACTTCTCCATCACTTGCCACTGCAGGGAATGTCCTAGGATATGTAGCCAAGTGTCCCAGGGTCCTGACTGCTACCCTTTGCTCCACCAGATCAGCCTACTTTATAAAAGTTCAACTAAGGGAAGAATGACTCCAGCATGCACTGCAGTTTCTGCAAACTCTTCCATATCATGGTATAAGATCTCACTTTATAGGCTGCATAATAGGGGATGTATATGTTCTGGTCATGTGCAAGCCAACGCTTGATCTTTAAGCCCTTCCATATCAATGCAGCCATGCATTCAAATATTCCCAAGTTAAAAAAATCAGAATCATTTGGATGCGCCATGGCAATGCTACAAACACCACTGATCGGGAGAACTTGGCCATCATCATCTTGAGAAGGAAGCTCTCTAAAAAACTTCACGATACTTGTTCTTCGTTTGTTCACATTTCCCTCTATTAGGAATGTACATTACCTATATTAGGAATATACAGAATATTAGGAATGTATATTGTCTAGAATATTTTTATACTCTAAAAAACTTCACGATACTTGTTCTTCGTTTGTTCACATTTCCCTCTATTATGAATGTACATTGCCTATATTAGGAATATACAGAATATTAGGAATGTACATTGTCTAGAATATTTTTATTTATAAAAATATTCTAGACAATGTACATTCCTAATATTCTGCATATTCCTAATATAGGTAATGTACATTCCTAATACCCTTCTTCATGACACAGATAAAAATATTCTAGACAATGTACATTCCTAATATTCTGTATATTCCTAATATAGGTAATGTACATTCTTAATATCCTTCTTCATGACACAGAAGAAGCATCCTGTGTAAGGACAATCAGGTGGAATGTTATCCATCGTGGAAGGACCAACTGTTAGCCTCGGTTCATTCATTTCAATTCCTCATTGTATCTGGGTACTCTTATAGCTGCAACATTTAACCATATAAGGTAATGCATCAAATTGTTCAAAATATGAACTGATAAGCAAGGGATTTGGAAAGTAAGAATAAGACCATGAAAATCAGAGAAATCCTTTTCGGATTGCAGAACAGCTGCAAAAGGAAAAAAGATGATCTATAACAAAAGATGAGAGTACTTCTATGCAGTATAACTTACATCTAGTTTGGCATGTCTAGTCTTGCTGAAGAGGTTATTGAAGCAAATAAATTATATTACATTAAAAAGAGTCCTGCATGGAAATGCTTTACAACATAAGTGCACAAGCAACTGCTAAAATACAGACGAGGAAGAATGGAAAATGTTTGAGAGTATAGCATGTCTCCACACAAGAAAACGATTGAATTAAGTATTATGTGCAATTATAGAGCAAAGTATCTAGATCATCTACTTCCATTGGATGTTCAAAAGTCGCAACTAGTACTGCTGGGTGTTTAGCTCTGTAACCAGTATTGGAGGCTGTACTGGGTATTGACCAGTTGGGTATGGTCTGGGTTGTAACCGTGTCTTCTTGGGGCATACCAAAAATAGAGGGAGGGAGAAAGGGAGAAAAGGAGAGAGGAAGGGCTAGGAAAACCCTAACCCTGACCTAGTGGAACGTGAGAGAGAGAGAGAGAGAAAGAGAGAGAGAGAGGGATGCTTGGCAGTGACGCAGGTGCCCTCGAGCACCATCATGACCAAGGGATGAGCTTCTCTCGAACATTATCGCGAGATGGTTTATAAGCGAACCAGCCCAATCTCAAATAAATAGATTGCATTGTGTCGGTCCCTAACCAGTCTAATTTAGTAAGCTCCGAACTAACCAATTCAACATGATTCGACCATCCTTGTCCTTTTCTAATTTTTTATAATTTATAATTTTTTATAATTTTTAATATTATTTTATAATAAGGCAGCAACCCAACATCAACACTCCTTTCTCATCTTTGCTCGGGGCTAGCAATGATAATATATTAAAAGGATTCAGTTTTTCTTTTCTTTTCTGGCATGTCATTCTTTCGGGCAAGGAGTTCAGGAAGGTGCCTATTTGCAAGCAATATGCTAAGTTGTCCAGTTTCACCAAATAACATCGATTTAGATCATTCAAATTTTGTCAAAGCAAGCTAAGCCTACTCCAAACTCCAATAAAAATATCATATTAGTTACAAAAATCTTCCTTGAAAAATTATTAAAATATTTCACTACAGAAAGCCAGCAACGAAATAGGAAAACCTGAAAATTGAGTCTCCTGATAGTGTAAGGCGATTGCACATAAAAAAGGTTTCTTAATCCAATGTTAATGGGTGGCTGAGATTATACACATTTTAGCATTCAAAATATGATCTCAATCTTAACAAAGATTCAAGGTATAACCAATCGAAAGAGTTAAGCATAATCTAGACAAAGCATCTACAAAATGATACCTCCCAAACAAATAATTCTAAAAATATTTTGAGATTATTATTGATCGTAATTTTGTACTTTCTTCTATAGATATAAAACTATAAGCTCATGCATTGATACAAATAATAATTAACAATTAATACAAAAATAAATGTTTATGGTGAAAATATAACAACTATAAGTATAAAAAAAAAGTATTATTGAGGATAAATTTCGCTCTCGTCGAAGTCCAATCTGATGCTTAGCCTAATGCAACTGGTAATCACGAAAGAACTTCGATCAAAAATTCTCCCTCTAACGGCTGAATCCCAGCTGAACTCCTCCAGCAGCCAAACTCCTCCAGGAGCCGAACTTCTCCTTCAATCGGATTCCTCTAGGAACCGAACTTCCTCCGGACTTCTTCAGTCGGATTCCTCCAAGAGCCGAACTCCTTCCGGACTTCTCCTTCAGTCGGATTGCTCCAGCGGATTACTTCAAGATTTCAGCTAGCATTCCTCCCGGATGATCTCCTCTAGCCATATTTTCTTTAGGAGTCCAAACTCCTCTAGAATTGATATATGTCAAAGTTCTTCACCAACCAATGCCTGCTTCCTCCTAAGTTCGACTATTAAATCTCGACGAACGAGTACATCACGATAGGCGATACCTCTTTCTCTGTAGCAAATTTCATGCGATCCCGAGCGGCCCACTACCGAACGGTTATGGCTGTTACTATCAATCTGTTATAGACGATACCTCTCTCTCCATAGTAAACCCTATGCGGTCTCGAGCGGCCCACTACCGGATGGTTATGGCTGTCACTATTGATCTGACGATACCTTTCTCTCTGTAACAAACCCCACGCGGCCCCGAGCAGCCCACTACTGGATGGTTATGGCTGTCACTATCAGTCTGCTACAGGCTCCATCTATAAAAAGGAATCCTTCAGATACGTTTTCTCTAAGCTCTCTTCTCCTTCCCAAAACTCTGTCGAATTCTTTTCTGAGCACTCCATTTCTGTTAGTCAGAAGAGCTGACTTGATCGTCGAAGGATCCTGCCGGAGCCACCACCACCGACTCCGGATGGAGACTTTATTTTGCAAGTCACCGACGGCGACCTCTTCTTCCGCAAGCTCCAGCTCAATCTGGCGTCAACTAGATTCTACACCAACAGGATTGGCAGCTAGAGGAAGGATCCTCTATTGTTCCTAAGATTACTCTTATTCTTAAAGGAGTGCTCAATCGATCCTGTGGATCTTCTCCTTCAAGGTTCCATCTCTAGAGTTATCTTCCTGGAATCCTAAAGAAATGCCTCTCAAAAAAGTTTCGACTGCCCAAAGATCAACGACCTCTGTAGTCAGATTCTGATCCAGATCATCCATCCTGCTCCATCGCCAGCACTGGTCAACCTCCACCTTTACCGGTGCAGCCATGGTGAGATCCAGAGCAGTTTAACCTGCTGATGTCCAGTGGATTCAGTGGTCTCACCGAAATGGTGCAGGCCATACATCGGTAGGCCTCCGATGGCAATTCCATCAGAAAATCCATCATTGGGATGCCCCATGATCCGAGTCCCAAGAATGGAGCACTCGGGACTAGCTGACCCAGGTCGTCCCCTAGGAAGGAAAAATAAGAGAGCAGAGGATTCTTCGTTCGGATCATGATTCTTCTTCGAAAGAGACCTTCCCTCATCTACAGTGGAAAGCCTTCCAAGATTCTGCGATCGAGATGATGTCCTCGATCAAAAACTACGGAAGATGGATCGGACGGATTGAAGAACTCGCCACATTGCATCCCGGCTCCACCATGGCGATGTCTACACCGATCTCCTTTTTTCTCTCTCCCAAATTATGCAAGAGTCCGTTCTGCCAAACTTCAAGCTTTCCCAACTTGAAAGCTACGACGGAACCTCTGATCCGATCGATCATCTAAAGGCCTTTCAGACCATGATGCTGCTCCATAGCGCATCAGACGCCATCTTATGTCGAGCTTTTTCATCTATCTTAAAGGGAAGCAGCAAGAAACTAGTACTCGACGTTGAAGCCAGGTACAATCTTCTCATTTGACCAGATGAGCCATCAATTTGTGGCTCACTTCATCAGCAGCCAACGTCCCCACCGAGGTTCAGATTTTTTGATGAATATTAAGCAGAAGGAGGGAGAATCTATCCGAGCTTATATCATTCGATTCAAAGCTGCTGCATTGAAGGTTTGAAATCCGGATCAATTTGTTGCGATGGCCACACTTAAGGGCAAGGCCTTCAGAAGAATGATTTATTGTTCTCCTGGAGAAGAAGTACCCTAGGAACTTCGCCGATTTGCTAGCTCGGGCTGAGGGATACGTCCGAGCGGAAGAAATCCTCAAGTTGAAGGATGAGGAAGTCGTAGGAGAGCAGTGGACGAGCGAGTCTAATAAGCCCGCAGCTGATGAAGGGCCGAATGAAGTTCGGCCATACTCACGAACTTCCTCCGAGTACAAGCGAGCCCGAACTCCTCGAGCTCATCGTCAAAGAAGCTCCGACAGAAGGGCACGAAGAAGTTCTCCCCTCAGAAGGTTTCACAACTACGCCCCTTCGATGCTCCAAAAATGCAAGTATTGATGGAGATCAAGAAAAAACTGCTGAGGCATAAAAGGATGCGCTCTCATCCTGCTCCAAGACGAGATCGAGAAGCTCATCAGGAGAGGCTGGCTGGATCGATTCCTCAGACGCTAGTCTAAAGCAAGAGAAGATCGACCAAGGGCACTGCCACAGCCAGAACCAATGAGAGAGGAACAACAAGGAGATCGGCCGCCTCTTGACATCATCAACACTATCTCTGAATGACTTAGTGCTTCGACGAGCCGCCATCTCTCAGCCTCAAAGTCAGAAAAAGCTTGTTCCGAATTGAAAAGGTCCGTATGAAATAGAGGTCGTCCGGCTCGGAACTTATCACCTGAAGGAGCTTAGAGGAACAATGCTCCCACGACCTTGAAATTCAGAAAATCTGAGAACGCACTGCCAGTAATTTTCCTTCAATAAAACTCCTCCATTTCAATATTATTGTTTCTTAGTACAAAAACTATGTATGACAGAAAGAAGCAATCAAAAAATGGCCTATAGAACAAGAGGAGAACTCATCTAACATGAGCAAAGTCGAAGATTCGTTCATTTAGATGAGAGAGAGAAGAGGTCCTGACAAGCCCTTATATGCCCCACATCCATTAGGAACAGGAGAACCTCATCCTAACGTGAGCAAAGTAGCCTCGTTCATTTTAGACGAAATGGGAAAGAGGCCCTGACAACGGCCTTATGTGCCCTACAGTCTTAGAATAGAGGAACCTGCCTAACGTGAGCAAGTCGAAGTTCGTTCATTTTAGACGAGATGAGGAAAGAGCCCTGAAATGGCCCTTATATGCCCCTACGTCCATTAGAAATAGGGAGGAGAACTCATCCTAAGCGTGAGACAAAGTTGAAAGGCCTCGTTCATCTTTTTACGAGATGAAGAGACGGCCTGACAACGGCCTATTACCCCTATAGCCTTAGACAGGAGGGAACCTCGTCTTAATGTGAGCTAAGTCAAAATCTCGTTATTTTAGACGATGTGAGAAGAGGGCCCGACAATGATCCTAATGCGCCCCTAAGCCTATTAGGAACAGGAGAACCTCACCTAACATGAGCAAAAGGGAACCTCGTACCAAAGATGCGGAGAAGAAGAAGCTCGATGGGAGAATCTTCGTGCTTTTCTATGACAACCGACTACGTCAAATGCGAAAGCAGAACCTGCAAGAGAGTCCCAGTTGACGTCCACATAAGCCCGACTCCACAACGAGCTCGCTCCGTAAAGCAGTAAGCGGGAATCATGACCAATTCTCTTCCGAGCTTCAACGTAACAGGGATTAATCTTCTTCACCTCAACTGGAGATAAGATCTCCTCCGAGCTTCAACATCAACCTCAACAGGAGATAAGATCTCCTTCAACTCGGCTGGATAAGATCTCTTTCGAGCTTCACGTCAACGTCAACATCAACAGAAGATAAGATCTCCTTCAACCTCGGCTGGAATAAGATCTTCCCCGAGCTTCAACGTCAACGTCAACGTCAATAGGAATAAGATCTTCAACCTCGACTGAAGATAAAATTGCTCCGAGCTTCAACGTCAACCTCACAGGAGATCAGATCTCCTTCAACCT
This sequence comes from Cocos nucifera, assembly GCA_006176705.1. NCBI lineage: Eukaryota > Viridiplantae > Streptophyta > Magnoliopsida > Arecales > Arecaceae > Cocos > Cocos nucifera. The sequence goes on along the minus strand of QRFJ01004959.1, from coordinate 56,840 downwards.
CTGGCTAGAGATAGATCTCCTTCCGAGCTTCAACGCCAACGTCAATAGGGATAAGATCTCCTTCAACCCCGACTAGAGATAAGATCTTCTTCGAGCTTCCAGGAGTTTCAACTCAATAAGATAAATCCTTAACCTCGGGGTAGATCTCTCCGAGCTTCAACGTCAACGTCACGTCAATAGGAGATAAATCTTCTTCAACTTCGGTTGGAGATAAGATCTCCTCAAGCTTTCAGGAGATTCAAACCTCAACAGGAGATAAAATTTTCATCCAACCTCGGTGGAGATAAGATTCCCGAGCTTCAACGTCAATCTCAACAAAAGTAAGATCTCTTTCAATCTCGCTGAAGATAAGATCTCCCATGAGCTTCAACGTCACGTCAATAGGAGATGAGATCTTCAACCTCGACTGGAGATAAGATCTCCTCCGAGCTTCAACATCAACATCAACAGAAGCTAAGATCTTCTTCAACCTCGATGAAGATAAGATTCCCTCGAACTTCAACGCAATAGGGATAAACTCCTTCAACCTCGACTGAGATAAGATCTCCCCCGGCTTAACGTCAACTCAATAGCAGATAAGATCTCCTTCAACCTTGGCAGAAGATAAATCTCCCCCGATTTCCTTAACGGGTGCAGAGTCCGAAAAAAAGACTTCGACAGTCATTTTTTTTTTGAACTTCTTCCTTCGAATTCGAACTCGAGAGTGGGGACTATTGTTAGGGATAACCCGCTCCACGAAGTCCAGTCTGATGCTTAGCCTAATGCAACTGGTAATCACAAAAGAGCTCAATCGAAAATTTTCTCCAGCGGTCGAACTCCATCCAACAGTGAACCCCAGCCGACCCCTCGCTCGAACTCCAGCAGTCGAACCCCAGCCAAATCCTCCAGCATTCAAATCCCAGCGAACTCCGCCAACGGCCAAACTCCCTTACCGAACTTCTCCTTCAATCAGATCCTCCAGGAGCCGAACTCCTTCCGAACTTTTCCTTCAACGGATACCTCTAAGAGCCAAAATTCCTCCGAACTTCTCCTTCAGTCAGATTCCTTCAGGAGCCAAACTCCTTTCGGACTTCTCCTTCAATCGAATTCCTTCAGAAGCCGAACTCCCTCCGGACTTCTCCTTCAATCGAATTTCTTTATAAGCTAAACTTCCTCTGGACTTCTTCTTCAATTGGATTTCTTCAGAAGCCGAACTCCTTCCAAACTTCTCCTTTAGTCTGATTCCTTCAGTGGATTACTTTCAGATTTTAGCTAGCATTCCTTCCGGATGATCTCCTCTAATCATATTCTCTTTAGAAGTTCGAACTCCTCTGAAATTGATATATGTCAAAGTTTTTCACCAATCAACGCCTGCTTTCTCCAAACTTCGACTATTAAATCTCGACGAACAAGCATATCATGATAGATGACACCTATCTCTCCATAGCAAATCCATGCAGCCCCGAGCGGTCCATTACCAAATGATTATAGCTGTTACTATCAGTCTGTTATAAGAGACACCTCTCTCCGTAGCAAACCCCACGCGGCTCCGAGCGGCCCACTATTGGACGATTATGACTATCACTATCAGTCTAACGACATCTTTCTCTTCGTAACAAACCCCACGCGGCCCCAAGCGGCCCACTACCGGATGATTATGGCTGTCACTATCAGTCTGCTACAGGCTCTGTCTATAAAAAGGAATCCTTCAGATACATTTTTTCTAAGCTCTCTTCTTCTTTCCAAAACTCTACCGAATTCTTTTCTGAGCACTCCATTTTTGTTGGCCAGAAGAGCTGACTTGATCGTCAGAGGATCCTGCCAGAGCCACCACCACCGACTCCGGACAGGACTTTGTTTTGCTAGTCACCGACGATGACCTCTTCTTCCTCAGCTCCAGCTCGATCCGGCGTCAACCAGATTCTACACCAACAAGTAATAAAGTAATATATCAACCTCAATTACTAGGCATTCATTTAAGCCAAAGGAAATTAATTAGTGACACATAAGTAATTTCTAACTACTTGCAGAAAGTTAAGAAGGAAACTAGCCAGAGACTGCCTACAAGTTGCAACTATAAAGAATAACAAAAGCTTAAAGCTTTGTAGAACAACTACAAATAGTAAAGAATTAAATAGCTGGCAAATTTAAAGTCCAAAAATGTTCTGCTAGTCTCCAAATCTTCAGCATTCTAAAATTTAGTTCCAATTAGGATGCATTAATCAGAAATCTGCATGGCCAAATCCTTAAATGGTATATTTTTCAAGACTCCTATATAAAAGCTCTCTTTCAAATCTTAATTTATCAAGATTTGATCATCAAGGATTTTCAAGTCCTGAGCTTTCTTGGAGGGATTGGCCTGGTCTAATAGAGAAAGGAAAGGAATAATGTCTATTTTCCACTGCAGACAAAAATTGAAAAAGATTGCACCAATTGGAAATAGAAACTATGATCAAGAGAATGGATTTTAATATGCCATTTCTTTCATCACTGATTTGTTTAATTTATTTTTACTCCACCTTTTCCAAGCTAGTAGTAAGCCATCATCTCTGTGCTCACAAGGCAACCAAACCCCTTACCGACTCTATAGCCTTCTGAAAGCATGGGGGCTGCAGAAGTCCACCTCCCTTCTCTACACATTCTTCAACTCTTATTGCAATAAGCTCTCCCTTGAACCTTAGTACAACTTAAAATAAGCTAAGAACCACCTTTCCCTGCTCTTTTGACCTACCCTACGTTCTTCATTTCCTTAAGCAAATAGGCACCATAACTTATTACAAGGTAGTGTTTGGATACCCAAATTTTATTCCTAAAATAAGGATACAAATTCTCGGTGAATAGCTATTCACTCTTGTTATTTCAATTTTCTGTTTGGTTGAAAATCTAGTATTCCACCTTTATTCTAGTATAATTAATGCAATGTTATTCCAAACACTGTTTGGTTGACATGGAAATAGTAAGCCTCTATTCCATGAGGAATAGAGGATGAATTTTCCAAAAAATCCAAGAATGCCCTTGGCCAAGTTTGTGTAATGAAGAGTGAATTTTTTAGCTAAATATTGCCAGAACCTATAGTTGTTGGAGCATCACCATTATTAATTCTTGATGCATAAGAATATGCAAAAAAAAAAAAGGTGAATCTCCTGGCATTTTGCTAAACAAAATTGAATGTGTGTACAATCGATAAGAGTAAAGAATGAGGCAGCAAATAAGAATATGAACTTTCAATTGAACTCAAAATAATAAGAGCTTATGCAACTAGTAAAAGAATAAAGAATAAAAACCCAACATGTTAAACATAGCACAAAAAGATCTGCCAACCATTTAAATCCATTATAAACTTCATCAGACTACCAAAATCCAAAAGTCAAGAAGAAATTAAACCCAAAACATAAAGCATCCTCAATAGTAACCACATAGGCATGGAAGGGGCTACCAAAATCTGCAACTGTAAGAGTAAAGAATGAAGCATGAGTTAAACATAAGGGACTACCAAAATTCATAACCATATGAAGCATCCAAAAGAGCCTATATAACCCATAAGAGTAAAGAATAAAAACCCAATAAGTTAAATATAGCACAAAAAGACCTGCCAACCATTTAAATCTATAATAAATTTCATTAGGCTGCCAAAATCCAAAAGTCTAGAAGGAATTGAATAAAAAATATAAAGCATCATCAACAGTAACCACATAGGCATGGAAGGGGCTATCAAAACCTATAACCGTAAGAGTAAAAGAATGAAGCACAAGTTAAACATAAGAGGCTACCAAAATCCATAACTACATGAAGCATCTAAAAGAGCTTGTACAACATGTAAGAGTAAAGAATGAAAACCTAAAATTAAATATAGCATGAAAGAAGCTACCAATAAGTTAAACATAGCATAGGAAGGCCTACCAATAGTTAAATCCAAAATAAACTTCATCAGGCTGCCAAAATTTAAAAGTCAAGAAGGAATTGAATCCAAAACATAAAGCTGAAAGTAAGAGCTTGTACAATTAGTAACAGTAAAGAATAAAAATCCAAAGCACGAGAGATCAACTACCAACTAGTATAGCATAGCATAAAGCATAGAATGGGGCTGCAAATAAATTAAAGCAATCCATATACAATATAAAGCTATCCAAACATAGCTTAAAATGAGGGTGACAACAAGCTATACATAGCATAAAACGGGCTGCCAATAAATCATAAATCAAAAAGCTTCATCACATTACCAAAATTGGAAAAGTCAAGAAAGAATTGAACCCAAAACTAATTAGCAGAAAATAAGAGGACAGTACAATTAGTTAGAGTAAAGAATGAGGCAACAAATAAGAATATGAACTTTCAATTGAACTTGAAATAACAAGAGCCTGTATAATCTGTAAGCGGAAAGAATGAAAACTCAAAACCAAATATAGAATAGAAGGGGCTACCAATAAGTTAAACATAGCACCAAAAGGCCCGCCAACTAGTTAAATCTGTAATAAATATCATCGGGCTACCAAAATTCAAAAGATAAGAAGAAATTGAACCCAAAATATAAAGCTGAAAATAAGAGCCTATACAACTAGTAACAGTAAAAAATGAAAATATAAAACTGAAACTTAACTTAGCATAGAACATAGTCAACAAAGAATGAACATCGTGCAAAAAAGAATAGCATAAAAAATATATATATAAGAACATGATGCTATAGAACATAATTAACAAGGAACTAACAGCATGCAAGAAGAGCATAGCACCAAAACACAAAAAATAAAAATAAAAAAAATATAAGAACATGATGCTACCACGAGCCCTAACAATGAAAAATCATATTAGCCCTCACACGAGAAAAAAGGATTTGAAAAACTTAAACAAAACATAAAATAAAACATAGTTAACAAGGAACGAACACCATGCAAGAAGAGGACAGTGCAAGAGCCTGGGTGGTGCTCCCAAGACTTGTGAGACCGTGAAGGAGTCAAGGTGGAGGCTCCTAAAGGATAGGATCGGTTGGAGTTATATCAGCTAAGTCAAGAAGCCCGATACACTGTCGGGCTGGCTAGGATATAGGTCAAGCTGGCTCAGGCCAAAATTGAGCTAGCTCTCTCAAACAAATAAAGAACGTGTTTTGGAGATTCTGTGGCTTGATAGGTGGTCGAGCTGGCTCGAGTCTTCATCAAGCTAGCTCTCTTAGGCGAACAGAAGACAGGACTTGGGCGAGACACAACCGAGCCAGCTCAATTGCTAAAGGAGCTGGCTCAGCGGTCGCGTACAAAATAGGATGAGTTTTCTTTTTGGACTTGGATTGGATTTAATCCAAAGAATCTTAAGGCCTGGTTTGAAAGGTCTTGAGGTAGCTAATTCATGTATTGAGCCAGATCTTTAGTCCAAGGGATGAGAGCATGCAAGACATAGTTGTACATAGGCTTGGATGAGTGCTTTCATATTTGAGTTAGCTTAGGAAAGTTTTTTTAAGCTGAGTCATGTTGGCTTAGGATACATATATATATACTTTGTATACGTAATATTTTGGAACAAGCGGAATAGAAATTCCTTCTCTCTAAAACCCTAGCTTCTTCTCTCTCTCTCTCTCTCTCTTTGCTGCTACCTTAGATTTGCATTCATCTAATCTTGGTCCTGCTTGCTATCATCTCTAATCAGATCCTCAGGGTTGGTGGATGGTACAAGTGTTTTTATAGATCCAAAAATAATTTATAATAAGTGGCATCAGAGCCCGATTGTGTGGAAGGAGGAGAAGATAATGAAAGTCAAAGATCTTCAGATGCTAGAAATTCAGCGAGGTTCTATCAAGGTATTTCTCAAATCTTCCAGAGTTCGTGTTGCATTTTGGCAAGGATCCAACCATGGGTAGCAATATGAAGTTGATTTTAAGAAGTTCGATGGAAAAAAAAAAAATTTCATGTGGAAAGTTCATATGGAAGATCTTCTAGTTCAGGTTGGCTTAGATCAGGCATTAGAAGAAAAGCTTGAAGGGATGTCAGATCGTTAATGGATGTTTCTAAAAAAGAAGACCTACTCCATGATCAGAGGCTGCTTGGCGAATGTAGCACTCTATTCGATTTTAAAGGAGAGGACCCCAAGAGATTTGTGGTTGAAGCTGCACACCATATATATGAAAAAATATGTACAACAAGCTGATGTTAAAGAAGAGACTATACAACCTTCGGATACAGGAAGATGGAGATATCTTGGATCATATCCAGAAATTTGACCAGATGTGCAATGAGTTACTAAACATTGAGGTGAAGATGGAGGAAAAAGATAAGTCATTGCTTCTATTATGCTCGTTGCCCTCGTCCCACGATTCATTGGTAATGATGCTGCTCTATGGTAAGAAGATCTTGGAGTATGAAGACATGGTCTTCATGCTGCGAACCAACGATCAACGGGAGAGGTTGACCAAGAAAGGTGTTCCCTAGGAGGGCTTGACCATGGGGGAGAGACTGGGAAGATCAAAGAAGAGAGGCAAGTCAAGAGGATGGTCAAAGTCCTAAAAGAGCAAAAATAAGAAGGAAGCCAGGTGCTACAAGTGTAACGAGATCAGGCATTTTAGACATGATTGCCTGCAGTGGAAGAATAAAAAGGTAGAGAAAAATGGATCTGATGCACTGAGTACAGTGACTGACTGATAGTGAGATGGAGGATGACCTCTTGATTTTATCAAATGGTCACAAGAGATATACAGATATATGGATCCTGGATTCAGCTTGTTCGCATCACTACACTCCAAACCAGTCTTGGTTTGTTTCATATACCAAAATCGATGAAGAAAGTGTGATACTTAGAGATGATCACATGTGCAGAGTCACTGGTATTGAAAGTGTTCGGATGAGGATGTTTGATGAAACAGTGCGGACTCCCACAAATGTGAAGCATGTCCCAGACCTGAAGAAAAATCTTATATCATTGGGCTACCTAGAATGAAGTGGTTGCAGCTTCAGCGGTTATGCCAAGAGTGGAGTTTTGAATATCTTTAATGGTATGATGGTGGTGATGAGAGGTAGGAGGATGGAGAACAACCTCTATAAGTTGGAATGATTTGTTGTGACCGGGGAAACTGATATAGCAGCTACTGCACAGGACCAACAGGGGGCTCATCGGTTGTGGCATTACCGCTTAGGCCACATGGATGATCATGGGATGAAAAAGCTAAGCAAACATGATCTGATACCAGATCTAGATGGAGGTGTTACAGAGGTATCTAAGCCATGCCAGATAAATAAACAGAGAAGAGTGCAGTTTGCCATTAGTTCAGCCCATAGTGCAGCCCCACTGGAACTTATTTACACTGATGTGTGGGGGTCAGCTTTGTTTCTAGCCATAAATGGGGCAAGATACTTCTTGACCTTCATAGATGATTTCTCGAGAAAGTTATGGGTCTACTTCATAAAGAAGAAATCAGAGATCTTCACCAGGTTTAAGGTGTGGAAAGCTGAGATGGAGAAGGAGACAGGTTGAAGCTTGAAGTATCTACCATCAGACAATGACGGAGAGTACACCAGCAAAGAGTTCTAAGATTTTTGTGAGTGTAGAATCAAAAAGCACTTCTCGGTGAAAGAAACTTCTTAACAAAATGGAATGGCTGAAAGGATTAACAGAATTCTTTTGAAAAAGGTACGGTGCAAGAGGCTGTAGACGAGGCTTCCAAAGACGTTCTGGATTGATACAGTGGATGCAGCTTGTTATCTGGTGAATCGGTCACCTCATATAAAGTTAGATGGCGGTATTTTAGAGGAGAAATGGTCTAAAAGAAATATTAGACTGAGCTATCTAAGAATTTTTGGATGCACGGCATTTGTACACATCGGTGCTGGTAAGCGAAGCAAGTTAGATGTCAAGTCATGGAAGATGGTATTCTTGAAATATTTGCGAGTTAAGGGGTACCGACTATGGGATCCCTTGGAGAAGAAGGTTGTCATTAGTAGGGATATCATCTTCAATGAGAATTTAGTTCTCCAAAGATGAGATGGCATAGAGGAGCAGCAGGTGTAGTAGGAGGTCTAATAGGACAGCGCTGGACAGCTAACATATTATTCTATTTTGCCACTCGCAGATGCATCGGAAGGACTTGAAATTCAGGTGGAGCACTCATCAAAGGTGTCTCCATAGGTGGAGAGAGCTCGGATGGGTGAAGGAAGCCAAGAGGCCTAGCAGAAGCAAGCTAGACCTAGGACGGACATCGAGGTTGCACTGCACAAGTCCAAAAGGAACATCAAGCAATTGGAACAATACGGCTTTGAGGATACGCTGTCATATGCCCTAATGACAGCAAACGGGGACCCCTATACCTACGAGGAGGCTATGGATAGCCAGGATAGAGAGGTGGGTCCAAGCAATGCTCGAGAAGATGCATTCTCTTCACAAGAACGAGACATGATGATTGGTGGAGTTGCCATAAAGAAAGAAATCCATTGGTTGCAAGTGGGTTTACCAACGCAAGGGCCTTCAGAGGAGGGAAGTATCAGGTATAAAGCAAGATTGATGATCAAAGGATACTCCCAGAAGGCATAGACTTCAGCAAAGTATTTTCTCCTATCATCAGACATACTTCCATCAGGATGCTGCTGAGCACTGTGGCAGCTCAGGACTTAGAGCTGGAACAGATGGATGTCAAGATGGTATTCCTCCATGGACATTTGGAGGAGAGCATTTATATGGAGCAGCCACCAGGGTTTGAGGAACCAAGAGCAGGAGGAAAGGTCTATTTGCTGTAGAAATCATTGTACGGGCTGAAGCAATCACCAAGGCAGTGGTACAAGCGATTTGACTCTTATGTGAGGAGCAATATTAGACTTTTCAAGTGTGAGTATGACTCTTATGTGTATGTTATGTCTTTTGAGGATGAGTCTAGGATGTTCTTACTCTTGTATGTTGATGACATGCTTATAACATGCAAGAGCTGGAAAGTTGTGCAAGAACTGAAGGCAATCTTATCTTGAGAGTTTGAGATAAAGGATTTGGAGCCTGTAAGAAAAATCTTAGACATAAAAATCCTCAGAGATTAAACCAAGAGAGTGCTGCATTTATCTCAGGGAGGCTACACCAAGAAGATCTTGGAGAGGTTTAAGATGAAGGAAGCAAAACCGGTGGAGCTGCCACTTGCCGGGCACTTCAGACTCTCATAGATGATGTCGCCACAGACTAAGATGGAGGCTCAAGAGATGGAGAGCATGTTGTATGCCTCTGGTGTAGAAAGTCTAATATATGCCATGATGTATTATAGGCCGGATATCGCTCATGCAGTGAGCCAGGTTAGCAGATTCATGGCACAGCCTGGTAAGGAGCACTGACGAGCACTAAAGTGGATCTTCATGTATTTGATGGGTATTGTTGGAGTTGGCATCTGCTATGGATAGTGAGATGGAGCTGAGGAACACTTTGACATGTCCAAGAAAGCTTAAGGATAGATAAGAGGGTTTGTGGATGCAAATTTCGGTGGAGACACGGACACTCGGAGGTCAATGATAGGTTTTGTGTTTAGCCTGTTTAGAGATTTAGTTTCTTGGAGATCATGTTTACAGTCCATCACAATCTTATCCACTACTGAGGTAGAATATATTAGAATCACGGAGGCAGCAAAGGAGGCTCTATGGCTAAAGGATTTAGCGTTAGAAATGGATCTCATGCAGGAGGCCGTCAGAGTGCACTGTGACAGCCAAAGTGCCCTGCTACTTACTCAAAACTCTTTCTACTATGCAAGGGTGAAGCAAATCAACATCAGGTACCATCGGATCAAAGGGCTTGTGGAAGAAGGTTTAGTGGAGTTGGTGAAGGTCCACACTAAGGAGAATTCAGCAGATGCACTAACAAAAATATTTCCACAGGATAGCTTTCGTAGATGTGTGAAATCGATGTGTTTGATGGACAAGATAGAGTTGCCTCAAACCTTGAGGCACCAAGGTGGAGATTGAAAAAACATGGGTGGTGCTCCCAAGACTTTGGAGATCGTGAAGGAGTCAAAATGGAGGCTCCTGAAGGATAAGATCGGCTAGAGTTGTATCAGCTAAGTCAGGAGGGTTGATATGCTGTTAGACTTGCTCGGATATGGATCGAGCCGGCTTGGGCCGAAATCAAGCTAGCTCTTTCAGACAAACAAAGAACGTATTTTGGAGGTTCTGTGGCTTGACAGGTGGTCAAGCTGGCTTGAGTCTTCATCAAGCTAACTCTCTCAAGCAAACAGAATACAGGACTTGGGCGAGACATAACCAAGCCAACTCGATTGATCAAGGAGTCGGCTCGATGGTGGCATACAGAAAAGGATGAGTAATCTATTTAGACTTAGATTGGATTTAATCCAAGGGGTCTTAAGGCCTGATTTGAGAGGTCTTAAGGTGGCAATTCATGTATTGGGCTAGATCTTTAGTCCAAGGGGTGAGAGCATGCAAGACATGGTTGTACATGGGCTTGGATGAGTGCTTTTATGTTTGGATTAGCCTAGAGAAGTTTTTTAAGATTGAGTCATGTTGGCTCAGGATACATATATATACTTTGTATATATAATATTTTGGAACCAACGGAATAGAAATATCTTTTCTTCCTGAAATCCTAACTTCTTCTATCTCTCTCTCTCTTTGCTGCTGCCCTAGATTTGCATTCATCTAATCTTGATCCTACTTGCTATCATCTCCAATCAGTTCCTCAGGGTTGGAGGACGGTACATGTGTTTCTATAGGTCTGAAAATAATTCATAACAGATAGCATTCTAATATATATATATATATATATATATATATATATATATATATATATAGCCAAACTAGAATATTCAGGTGGACCAGATTTGGACTCAGATCCGGTCAAATTAAAACTCTATAATGGAGGTTCTACATCAATGATCCAAACAGTTGAATATGATCTACTCGCTTAAAACTACTTGCATACAAAAAAATCATATGATTTGGAGACTCCTAGTCTATGTATCAAGTAGTCAAAAATTGGACAGCCTAAATAAAATTGAATTAGATATATTTTTGGATCACTTGATGCATAGACTAGGAGCCTTCAAATCATATGATTTTTTGTAAGCAGTTTTGAGGTAGTAGAGCACATCTAATGGCTTGGATCATTGATGTAGAATCTCCATTATAGAGTTTTGACTTGATCGGATTTGAGCCCAAATCTAGTCGACCTTATCTAAGTCTACCCACATATATATATATATAATATCAACATTCCAAAAAATCAAGAAATAAACAAAGACAATATTTACAGGACTTATTGACTGATATGAGGCTCCTGACACATCATAATAATAGAGCACAATCAAGCAAGAAGTTCCAATACTATATCAAAGATATTTGGAAGATAATAGAAAGGATCGTCGGTCAGGAGCAGAACAAGAAAAGGATAGAAACAAGGAATGCGGTAGAGGGGATGGAGGAGAAGAGGCCTATGGATGATTTCAACCTATTGAGAAGGCAAAAGGTAGCGAGCAGTGGAAAACAACAAATTCTACGATCTTTTCTCAAAACAAGGCTCAAGAAAACTAAAAGAACCATGCTGATTAAGTTATTAAACAAATAAAAATAGAAAAATAAGGGAAAAAATGGAATTTTGGATACCTCTAACCAAAGCCTAAGTTGAAGATGAAGCAGAATCATCCTGCTGAGCTCTCTAGTAATTGAGCATATGGATTCAATTAGAATCAAATCAAATCTAGAGAATGCAGGAAGAAAAATCTCAGATTTTTTCGAGGTTTGAGAGAGAAGATAGCTGGAAGAAGAACTTGATAAGGGGAGAACAAGGTGAACAGTGGTTGGTATTTGATGGGCCACAAGACCTCTGATCATGTAATAGCTTGAGACCCTCTCTCGCCCTTCCTCTTATGAACTAAAGGGAAAGAAAAGCCTCAAGATATAGCTTGTTTTTTCACAGTTGGGTTGTCCCCTACCAAGAGGAAGAAGCTTGTGTATATTGTTGCAAGTGCTGCTACTCTTTTGAAAAAAGCTATCTTCTTTGCTCCTCCCTCTCTCTCTAGCAAATGAAAATTGAAGCAAATGCCACCACTCCTAGAGAAAGCTGTCTATTTCAAGAACTGGCAATCCCAGGAGGAGAAGGGGAGGGGGGGCGGCGGGGTAGGGTGCGGGTGTGGGGTTTTAAAAATTAATTAAAAAACTTATGCACAAAAATAATTTTAGAGTATTTGTGGATAGTTTAGCGGATAATAAAGTTGTAGCAAAAAAAAAGAAAGAGTAAACATAAATGCACAATCACAAACTAAGATTATAGTGATTCAGTGCTCAACTCAGTACCTATGTCCACTCAAGTCAAATCCATTTGAGAAGATTATAATCCGATTGTTTTCATAGGCTTACAATTCAATCCAATTGATTATTTCAACACCGACTATTTTCTTGAGATTACAATCAATCTAATTGATTTTTTCTGGTTTAGCAATTAAAACCTTACAATATCTAACTTAAGGTTCAGACCAATCCCAAGTTTTTTTTCCTAAGAAACTTATCACAATAATCAAAGAAAGATATACAAGAATTTAAAGTTCAAAATAATCAAACACTTAAAGCTCTTGAAGAAGTCGAAGTGGTTGAGCTCTTAATTTGCTTTAACTTCTTCCTTGAATTCTTAAGAGAGGATTGATGAAGACTTTAATACTTTTGTTCAAAGGTGGTTGGCTCAAATTAATGACTCATCCTCTTTTTTGAGTTGAATAATGATGGGAAGATTTGAATTAAAAGCTCTTTTAATTATCTTCCACTTTCTCTCTTGAGTACCACCCAATAGCTTGAAGAATAAAATCAATAAAATCAAAGACTTGATTCTCCATTTTAATTCTCTTCATTTATAGCTCCAGAAATATCTATAATTAATACTTTAGCCATTGGAAGCTTGAAAATAACTGTTAGAAATAAATTTTGGTCATTTGAAAAAAATCTAGAAAATTAATCATTATTCTATCAGAATTCGGTGAATTAGCTTACCCAAGCTCTTAGTTGGCTAAGCTAAAACTTTAAGTTAGCTAAGTAAAATTTCCGTGATGACTCAAGAACAGATACAAACTTTTTAACTTTCTATTTGTTTTGTCTGCCTCAGATTGGGTTAGCTCAAATATCCCCTTAGTTGATTAACTTTGTGACTCAATCAGCTAACTGACTTTCTGGATTGGCTTAAAGAATTTTTGTATATATGTATATATGATATATATCTATATACATTTTTGTTTGTATTTATAGATATGAATTTAATGGTATAAATATATTATCAATCAAACCATATACATAGCAGCATAATATCATGCTAACTATGATTGAAGTTCTACAATTAATAACTTAAAAATCAAATGACTTTCCTTGCCTTGTTCATCCAAAAATTGCATATTGATTGAATAAAAAAAAGCTTATGGACGATGAACCTTCAATATATTCATATCTATAAAACTTCAATTTTTTAGTTATCAATCATGCAAGAAAAACGAGCATAATATACATAAAATAGATAATTTTATATACAAAAAAATATAAATTTATTTAATAAAAATAAAATAATGTAAAGATAATTTATAATTTACAAACATGCAAATATATCTAATAAAACTACATTGAAGCTTACTTGTATTGTGATGCATGCAAATCTATCGCAGTGGCAAGTGCACCAATTGATTAAGTAATAAAGTGAGTGAGTAGAATATCGTCCCTAGAGGATTGAAAAATAAGTACTGAAAAACTCTTTCCTAAGCTTTATTTAGAGAGTCAATTTATAAGAAATAAAGAAAATAAAAAATAAATAAATAAATAATTAATAAATTGCAAGAAGATGGAGAGGGTATAATTATTAGAGTTTAATTCAAGAACAATATATTACTAAGGCAATCGGTTCACCAACTCAGTCAATACAATATTCAAGTAATCATGCAGATTAGATTAATTTTGTTTCATGTAACGATGGAGTTTCCTAGGATATTCACTACCTTTTGATCCAGACATAGCAAAACTATCAATATTTATTAACTACCCTTTGGTTCAGACATAATTTAAATAAATATCGATGCTTTAAATTTTGCAAAATTCTCTATTAAAATATGCTGCGTCTAAAGCGCACTAAAATTTCTGCATACATATGAATCTCAAATTAATTCAAAATATAAGGTATATAAATTAAGAAGCAATAACATAGACATACTTGGTCCATATTATTTACGTTCATCAAATCAATTAGAAGATGACCAATAATCTAAAAGTATTAAGCACAGATTTATATACTCTTTATGAACAAAATATAAAATTAAAAGCAAATCATACTGAATATTGCATTAAAAGAGTGGCTACACCTTAGCCTTAGTAAAAGAAATTTAGTTCATGGTAAAAGGATAAAAAATAATAAATAAAATAGAAAACATAATAAAAACTAAATGGTATACTGCTTGTTTGCCGAAATTGGCCGTTCGTTGCTCTTGGTGTGGAGAATTTAATGAAGAAGATCAACTGATAGGTGTGCTGGTCGTTGGAAAAAGAAAAGAAAGAAAAAAAAAATAAAAAGAAAAGCTCTCTCTTCTCTGTTTGTCCCTTTTTTTTCTCCCTCAAACTATTCTCTCTAGCCCTCTTTCTATTTTCTCTCTATTCTAAAAAAATATTCTATTCCATCTCTCTTTCTCTTTAAAACTAAACTGGCTCTAGGTTCTCTCTAAAACCTCTCTCTTCAAATTCATAGCAGGCCTTTAAATATGCTAAAAGGTGAATTCTGGGTAGAAGTCCTCAAGAAATTGGGTTTAAAACTCCTTGAACAACTCAAATTGAAGCCTGGATCATTCTAGCTATTGGATAGCGATCGAAAGGCTCAAAAATTGCTCTTAATCTCCCAGATCCACTCGGATTAAATAGCATCCATCCGATCAGCTTGTTGATCAAATCTAGGCCACACAATCGCTCTTAAAAAGGCTTTAGGTGCTTAGTTAAAAATCGGGAAACGAAATCCGTCATCCGATCTTCACCGGCTGCTCCTTAGACCGTCCGTTAGCACCTTGATCTCTACCATCCGATCAAATCCTAGTGCCAGCAATCGTTTGATCCTACCTGCATCCCATGTAGACTGATCGCAAGCTGGGCTCAGCATAAACCGCGCCATCGCCACCCAATCCCGTTGCGCGCTGCCGCATAAAATACCTATTTTGCCTTTAGATGAGTTACTGTAGCGGGCCACCATACGCCACGATGATTATGATGTCATGTTGATGTCAAGCGAGTGGGTTGGTTTAGCAGGCAGTCGGACCAGGCCAACTGAGCTGATTTTCCAAACCGATTTGATATGAACCGATCGACTATATAATTTTTTTTTCTTTTCTTTTGAAAATTGATTCTAGGGTCAATTAAACTCCGTTTTGCTTGAAATTTATTTCGTTTGAACCAGAAAATTAAGCTCTTCCTATTGACAGCTTTTTTCTATATGAGATTAATAAAAATATTAATTTTTTAAAAATAAATTAATTTATTTTATAATTTAATACTTTTATTAATATATTTTTAGTACTTATCACACCCTCCAACTTGGCCATTGCTAGTTTCTTAGCAATGCTTTATTTATCACCATGTTTCAATAAGATCATCCATCACAAAGATAGATGTAGGATTAAAGGTCAAAAAATTTAGAAAATACCACTAAGTATTGAGTTTTAGAAGTAAATTTTGTAGTCAGTACAATCAGAAACTTTCTTAGAGTACATCTAAAGATCTATAGCACTTGTATCTGTGAGAACTAACTTAGCATTTTAGTGTTAATTTAAAGGATAAAAGTATCTTCTCTTATCACCTATTTTGGTTAATATTCTATACACTCCCAAGTTAAGCTCATAAATTAAGGTAGCTTTCACACTGCCTCTTTTTTTTTGTGCTGAGCATCCTGACCTTTCCTCCACTGTTTGACGTAAACCCCCACACTTAACTTAGGTATAGAGATTCAATTACTAAGCTTCAGGCAATCCACATATACTCCATCTTTTGCATTTTTATTTTGACAGATAGTTCGTTTCTTAAATTCAAATTTCTTTAATTGGAATGTATATTAATTATCAATTTTTTATGATAATTGAATTCTCAACTGGCCTTATAATCAATATCTACTTTATCTTGTTAGTGTACATGTACAATTAGAAGTGCTAATAGTCTTTAGCTGACCTAAGTAGGCCGCTAAAAGTCTGACCAACTAATCTACTTCTTAACTCACTACATTCATTAGCAAATACTTTCTAACTTTCATTATTTTTTGAGTCTATCTTGTTCAAAATTTTCTTTCTTAATATATGGTTTAAAAAGATAATTAATTATTTTTTTAATAAATTTTTTTTCTATCCTCCAACTTATTCTGCATTGTCTCAATGGAGAAAGAAAAATAAAGAACACAATAAGAAACAAGAGAGAATACACCTAATTTATTAGTCCAAACTGGTTCTTTGAAGCTTTAGAATTTGGGTTGAGTTCTCATTTATCTTTCTTTGCAAAATTGAAAGCAAGCCAAAGCAAATAAAAGAGCAACAATAAATTACTGAAAAAGAAAAGAAAAGAAAATGATCAAAACTAAAAGAAAAAGAAATAACCTATCTAGTAGTTTTGATTTATAGTCTTCAGTTTGACTTTCTTGAAGCTCTAAGCTGGGTCTTGCAATTTGAGGACTTCCTTCTCCTTCTCAAGACTTCCATCAATGTAATGCTTCAGCCTGTGACCATTTATCTTGAAAGTTTCTTTTGATTCATTAGAGATCTCTATTGCTCCATATGGGAAAACTTTAGTAATTGTACAGGGACCTGTCCTATCTTGATTTTAGCTTTCCTAGAAATAAATGTAGCCATGAATTATACAGGAGAACTTGTTGCCCCTCATGAAATTTCTTTTTTACAATATGATAATCATGCCATTTCTTAGTATGTTCTTTGTAGATCCTAGCATTCTCATAGGTATCATGGTGAAATTCGTCCATCTCATTCAACTGCATTAACCTATTCTTTTCTACATCTTGTATATCAAAATTAAGAATTTTCATAGCCCAATATGCTTTACGTTCTAGCTCAACAGGGAGATGACATGCTTTCCCAAAGAGTAGTCTATATGGAGTCAAATCAATAGATGTTTTATATGCAGTCTTATATGCCCATAATGCATCATCTAATTTCAATGACCAATCTTTCCTGAATGTACTTACAGTCTTTTCTAAATTTTTTTTAATTCTTTATTAGACACCTCTACTTGACCATTAGTTTGTAGATGATATGGAATAGCTATCTTGTGAGTGACACCAAATTTTCTTAATAAATTTTTAAATTATTTATTACAAAAGTGTGTACCCCCATCACTAATGATTGCTTTAGATATACCAAAATGTGTAAAAATATATTTCTTCAAAAATTTAATAACTACCTTAGCATCATTAGTTGGACAAGCTACTGCTTCTACCCATTTTGAAATATAATCTACAGCCACAAGAATATATTGATTTGAAAAAAAACTAGAAAAAGATCCCATGAAATCAATACCCCAAACATCAAAAATTTCACATACAAAAATATTGTTTAAAGGCATTTCATGTCTCTTAAAAAGATTTTCAGTTCTTTAATAGCGATCACATGAAGAGACATAAGCATGAGCATCTTTAAATAGAGAGGGTCAATAAAAACATGATTAAAGAACCTTATAAGCTGTCCTAATTGGGCCAAAATGTTCTCCTACCTCCCGGACATGACAATGGTGTAGAATTTTTTCCATCTCTTTCTCCAGGATGCATCTTCTAATGATCTGGTCTGAACAACACTTATGCAAGAAGGGTTTATCTCAAAAATAATATTTAACAATAGATAAGAATCTCTTCTTTTGTTGAAAAGAAAGATCAAATGAAAGAACCTTACCAACCAGGTAATTAACAATATTAGCATACCATGGAAATATTTTACCTGATATAGCATAAAGGCGTTCATCTAAAAATTCCTCCTTGATAGGACAAGTATCTAATTCCTTTTCTGTGGCATTTTCCAATCTTGAAAGGTGATCAACAACTGAATTCTTTGTGCTCTTCTTATCTTTAATCTCCAAATCATCCTTTTATAGCAAAAGAATCCACCTGATCAATCTGGGTTTTGCATCTTTCTTAGCAAGAAGATATTTTAGAGCTACATGGTCGGTATATACAATAATTTTGGATAAAATAAGATATGAATAAAATTTATCTAATGCAAATATTACTACTAAAAGCTCCTTTTCTGTGGTCGCATATTTTTGTTGGGCCTCTGTCAAGGTGCGACTGGCATAATAAATAGTCCAAAAAATTTTATCCTTTCTCTGATCAAGTACCGTTCCTATGACTATATCACTAGCATCACACATCAGCTCAAAAGGAAAAGACCAATCTGGTGCTACTACAATAGATACTGTGACCAACTTCTTCTTGAGGGTGCTATATGCCTGCAAAAACTCATCAATAAAATGAAAAGAGACATCTTTACACAATAGATTAGATAGAGGTCTAGAAATTAGGAAGAAATCTTTTATAAATCGAGGATAAAATCTAGCATGCCCTAATCAATTTCTAATAGTTTTTGATGAAATCAAATAATTTAATCACATCATTAAAATGAGTATTCCAACTCCGAGATGTTTGCAATTTTTCGTTTACCTCAATCTTAGCTCTATCTACTTCAATTTTCTTATATGAGATCTTATGGCCTAGGATTATACCTTCTTGTACCATCAGATAACACTTCTTCCAATTTAAGACAAGATTAGTATCCTCACATCTTTATAAAATAAGAGATAAGTTATGCAAGAACTTATCAAATGTAGACCCAAAGATAGAAAAATCATCCATAAATATTTCAAAAAATTTCTCAATCATGTCATGAAAAATAGCCATCATGCATCATTGAAAAGTAGCTGATGCATTACACAAACCAAATGGCATTCTTCTAAAAGCAAACGTACTATAAGAATATGTAAACATAGTTTTCTCTTGATCCTCAGGTGCTATGGCAATTTGATTATAACCAGAATGACCATCTAAAAAACAATAAAAATCATGCCCAGCTAATCTTTCTAACATTTGATCTATGAATGAAGAGGATAATGATCTTTCCTAGTATTATTTAATTTTCTATAATCCATGCATACTCTCCATCCAGTAACCGTTCTGATGGAAATTAATTCATTATTATCATTTTGAACTACAATAATCCCTTCTTAGGTACTACTTGAACAGGACTCACCAATGAACTATCGGAGAGAGGATAAATAATACCTGCATCAAGTAGCTTGATTACCTTCTTTTTGACCACTCCTTGCATCTTTGGGTTAAGTCTTCTTTGGGATTGGATCATAGGCTCATAGTTGTCCTCCATAAGAATTTTGTGCATACAAATTGAGGGACTAATTCCTTTGATATCTGCTATAGTCCATCCAAATGCTTTCTTGTGTTCCTTTAGCACCCTCATCAACTTCTCTTCTATTAATCCTGTCAAAGAGAAAGAAACAATAACAGGTAAGTTCGAGGAACCCTCTAAGAAAACATATTTTAAATGAGAAGGAAGAGGTTTGAGTTCAAGAGTAGGTGGCTTTTCAATTGATGGCTTTGGGGGAGGGGTAGATGATCTTTCTAATTCTTCAAACCGTGGTTTGTATGTATGGCTTGGTCTCCAACAATCTAATGCACTCTATTTGCTTTTCATCTTCAGTCGAACCCTCTTTTGATTGGACAATGCAAGCTTCAATGGGATCCTCAAACCTATTTGCTAGAAAATACTCATGCACTAATTTATCAATATCATCAATTCGAAAGCAAGTTTGATTATACTACAAGAAAACAGGGCATCAGTGATAGATTTTTTCATCACTAAAGCCTAAAAATCCATCACAAATAGTTTTTATGATGGATTTTGTGACAGAAAAATCCGTCACTGAAACCCTAGTCACAAAAAAAAATTATGATGGAAATTTCCGTCACAAATTTTTGTGATGAAAATTTTCATCACACATTCTATCATAAATAATAAATGATATTCAAAAGTAAATCCATCACAAATAGTGATGGATTTATAACAAATTTATGACGAAAATTTGTGGAGTTGTAATGGATTCGTGACGAAAATTTATGACTGATCAGTGACAAATTTATGATAGATTTGTGATAGATTGTCCATCACATTATTCTATCACCGATCCGTCACAAACTATCACAATATTCAAAATAAATCCATCACAAATCTATCATAAATCCATCATAAATCTATCACAAATCCATCGCAAATCTATCATAAATCTGTCATAATATTTAGAATACATCTATCATAAATCTATCATAAAAATTTAGATCACATTCCATCATAAATCCATCACTGATTTATCATTAAATTTATTTTCTTCTGAAAATAACCCTAAAATATCCAACAAAACTAATTCATTCATAATAAATATTAAACTAATTTATAATAAATATAATACTAATATTAATTCATAATAAACTCATTCATCCATAACATCATATTTCTCAAAAAACTACAAACATTAAGATAAAAATTATCTCATAGTAGCAAAATGTTACATTAAGTTTTCTTAAAATATCTCATAACAAAATAGTTTAGCATCCAAAATAAATGATCACACATCTGAACAATCATGATCAGGTTGAGAGGCATGTGATCGCTTAAGTTCTGACATCATAGTGAAATTGTTTCCCGCATCTCTTCCTGCATTGTTTTCTTCATCTGAACCATCTCTTGCTGTAGCTCTTAGCGTACCTCATGGCGTATCTCCTCTCGCCATTGGTCATGTTGTTGTGTAATCAAGTGCTGAACTTACTCCTCCGTGAGATGCTGCATTGAAGAATTAGGATATCTCGATGTTGCTGAATAGGAATTACTACCAGATTCCAATAACATCTTAGGATTTTTTCTAGGCCCAAACCCATATAATCTTCCCTTATTTGGATCTCTAGTTGCTTGGACCCATGCATCTGGATCAAACTCAGGTTGGGATGAAACATCTAAGCCATACTTAGCAGTCAGAGTAGCAGAATATTCTTCCTGAAATCATTAGTAATACATTAAGTTAATACTGCTTGCAATATATACAACTAATAAATTTATCATTAAGTAAAATAAGTAAACTTACCGAAACTCTTTTGGACTTGTTGTCCACAAAGTCATCCGAACTTTCCTTTTGTTTATGAGTTCGCTCAAATGCCTCAAATTGCATTGGTTGCCTACCCAATTCCATAGTCTAAAAAGAAGAAATAATAAAATTATGAGAAAGTGCATATAAATAAATAAATAACTAAATAATACATATTCTGAAGTAAAGAAAGTATATTTTAATGTACCATTCTTTTTTTGTGTAGAAAATGAAATTGAACCACTCGTATATTTGGTGATTCCACCATCTTTCTCTGTCATCCGGTTCTTACGTGCAGCTTCTAATTTACCCTTCCACTTTGGAGAATTCCATATATCAATCAACCTATTCCAAACATCCGGTGCGATCCAAATAGGCTCGTGACCTTTGGCCTTAAGAATATTTTTCTTGTCTTCAGCCTTCTTTAAAGCATCTTTCCTTGCTTGGTTAAGCATACTAGAAAATTGCCTCTTAGAAATCTGCTCCCATACATTCTTAACCTTAGAAGTCCAGTGCTCGGCCATGTATATTTCTCCTGACAAAATTCAAAAAGATTTAACTTTAAAAAATTATCATGAAAGAAACTAAATAGTTATTTTATCCAAGTCTAAATTGACTAAATAATAATTTCATAAAAATTTTAACAAAATCTTTTCTAAAATATGAACATCTACCAAATTTTAAATCTATATTACAATTAGCATAACACTTCCAAATTAATCTTTCAAACACAACACAACTCCACTAATGCAAAGAATTTTTCAAAATACCACAATTCTACTAATCCAAAAATTATATATTCACATCCGAAAGATTATATATTCATATCATATAAGTCATCTTTCAAATCAAAATAAAAGACTTTCCATAATTACATATAATTATTTGGAGATGTTGTCAAATTCTATTAATATTTTTTTTTTCTTTTTTTTTCTTCTTCTTCTATTTTGATCTTGAACTATAAAAGATTGCCTGAAATTTATTCCACAAAAGATCACAAATCTCTTTTGGTACCATCATCCATTTCTCCCAAGGTTGTGAGAAGTACTGCTTCATCATCACAACAATGGCACGAGTCATCGAAGGATCAACAAAGCTGTGAAAAATCGAATAAATTACAAAATATAGTTTACGATATATAAATTTACATACTACTATAATACCTACACTCATATATATAACCAAATTTCAAAAATACCTTCCATTCATCATTTCTAATGGTTGTCGATTTGCAGGATCGATAAGTACTTGGGTTTCTTGATTCATGCCTCTCGTCCTAGATAAGATCGATGGAACATTATCACCATTAACATGTTCCTCATGTTGATTCGGAGAAATAGCTGCCTCTGTATACAACCGTAGAGATAGTGCTGCGATGAGTTTGAGGATCCCTCTTCATATCCCCCTCATGATTCTAAACATGTTGATCTTTCTCTCGCTAAGTTTCATCTACTAGCACCACCTCTAACCATGATACCTGCAATTCAAAATAAAAGCTAGCTAATATGTTAGTGGCTTTTCATTTTATTTTAAAATTCAATATACTTAGTTATATGCATGAAGAAATAATATTCATAAAAATATAGTAAACTTCTTCACGATAAAATAATCTAACATTCAATAAAAGATAAAGCACCAATTCTAACATATAGTAGCCAAATTCTAGACAAAAAAGCCACATATGGGCAAAGTAAATTAAATATAATACAATCATAATCCAAATTCATTCCATACATAAAAATAAATTACAAGTATTGACAAGTCAAGCATGCATATCATCATCAGTGCTAGAAAACTGAGCCTCATCTTCTTCTTCTTCAATCTCATCTTCAAACTCAAATTCTTCTTGTTCTTCTTCTTCTTCTTCCTCCTCCTCCTCCATAGGTTGTGCCAAATTATGCTCTTCCTCTTCATCTATAATGCCTACATAGCCACTATCAATGAGAATATTTGGATCATCAAGGATAATTGTCGGTACAATTAATTTTGGACTAGACATCTCATCTTCTTGGTAAATCGCTTCAATGATGGGAATCATACTTTCATCTTGTATTTCACTTAAAGGAATATCAACTCTACTCCTAACTTTAGTTTTGCATACAACCCACCAATCTCTTCTTTCTCTATTTCTTGATGGGTAACTCATGTACTACACTTGTTAAGCTTGTTGGGCTAATATAAATGACTCATTTATAGATAGTCTAGATTTATGTTTAATTTCGACTAGACCATAACGAGGATGTACTCTTAACCCCTTTTCTGTATCGTACCAATTACATTTGAATAAGATAATCTTGTTTCCAACACCAAAATATTTCAACTCTAATATCTCAACCAACATGCCATAGTAGTCACATTCATAATCATTATAGCAACTTCTTTTCACACAAACACCACTGTTCATTGTATCTTTTCCTCGTTTTGTATCTGAAAGTTGAAGTCATTCATGAAATACCCTTTATAGCACTTTACCATATGTGAAGGACCTTGTGCTATTTGCATGTTACGGCTATCTACTTGGTTCCTTTCTTCCATCACCTATTAATGAAAATAATGATCAATACATACATCATAATCATTATAGAAGAAAAAATTTGAAAGCATTTTGAACTTACAAACTGTCTCAACCAATCTACAAACTCATGTCCACGTAATCTCTCTACCTCCTCATCACCTATACCTGGGTCCAACTGTGTTAGATATTCATCATATTTCCTGTAATTTAATTATAGTTAGCTTATTAGGATAATACATAATTACTTACTCATAATGTAAATATCTAACACTTACTCAATAAATGGCACAATTTCTTGGGTATTTAACAAAACATAAATATGTGCAGCTTTGTACTCATCATTAGACATCATCCTTCGAAAGTTATCAAGACCAAATGGTCGACCAGGATGGCAAAAAATAGAAAGACGTCCCATGGGTTCTACATCTCCCCTGTCATCGTTGCGTGGGACTTGAGTTAACTTTGTTTGGATGCTGGGTTCAAAATAAAATAAGCAGAATGTAGAAATTTTCTATATGATATATGCCTCACAAATTGAACCTTCAACATAGGCTTTATTCCGCACCTTCTTCAAATCGTGCATATACCTAATTTATCCGGGCACTATTAAAAATTTGGCATATAACAACTTAACATTCTTAAAGTTAAACAAAAAGCTTATAAAAGTTTCGGAGGCTTACATCTCAAAAGGATAAATCCAACGATATTGCACGGGCCCACCAACTTTTGCCTCATAAGCTAAGTGAATCGATAAATGCTCTATGAAATCAAAGAATTCTGGAGGAAATATCTTCTCAAGTTTACATAGAGTTTCCACAATATTTTTCTCCAGTGTCTTCATATGATTTACTTGCAGAATTATTGAGCATATATCCCTAAAAAAATGGCTAATCTCAGTTAATGCATCCCACACTGGGTTGGACATCATATCATGAAATGCAACTGAGAGTAATCTCTCCATAAACACATGACAATCATGACTCTTAAATCCATAATACCGAAGATCTTCTACGTTCACACACCGAGATATATTTGAAGCATAGCCATCAGGGAGTTTCAGCTCTTTAAGCCAGAGGCATACATCTCTTTATTGTTCCTTGCTTAGTGTGTAAGAAGCCTTTGGTTTTATAATTCCTCCATTTGAATGCACCAATTCTAACTTTGGATGCTTGCAATACTTCCTCAAGTCCTCTCATGTTTTTAGGTTGTCTTTAGTTTTGCCCTTAACATCCATCACCGTGTGAAATATATTTTCAAACACATTCTTTTCGATGTGTATTACGTCAAGATTATGACGAATCAAGTTAGTGTGCCAATAAGGCAACTCCCAAAAGATACTTTTTTTCACCCAATTATGTTCTTTACCAAATCCAGCTATCTTTTGATTACCGCATTTTGTTCCAAATGTGATATCAGGAAGGACAGACACTCGAGAAGAAATTTCATCACCGGATAATTGAGGTGGCAAATCTTTCACAATGACTCCTTTTTTAAATTTATCTCTTTGTTTTCTATAGGGATGGTTTTCATGTAAGAACTGATGGTGACAATCAAAATATGACGTCTTTTTTTCACTCTCAAGTACAAAAGATTTAGTATGCTCCATACAATAAGGACACACCAACCTTTCATGAGTACTCCATCCAGATAACATAGCATAAGCCGGAAAGTCACTGATTGTCCACATAAGTGCCACCCTCATCTGAAAGTTTTGTTTTCTAGATGCATCATAAGTGTTCCCCCGATTCTCCATAACAGTTTCAACTCATCTATTAAGGGCCTTAAGAACACATCTAGGTGCTTGCCCGAATTTTTTGGACCTGGAATGACCATAGTCAAAAACATGTATGGATTCTTCATGCACATCCCAGGAGGCAAATTATATACGGTAATAATTACCGACCAACAAGAGTAAGGAGTACCAAATTATCCAAAAGGATTGAATCCATCGGTGCATAACCCAATTCGCACATTTCGCGGATCTAATGCAAATGATGGGTGAGTGTGACTGAAGTGCTTCCATGCCTCACCATCAGCAAGATGTGCCATATATCCATTTCTACAATGATTAGAAGCATGCCATGTCATATGGTTATTGGAAGTTTTTTGTGACATATAAAGCCACTGAAATCTCGGTGTTAATGGTAAGTAATGCAATACCTTATAAGGTATATCCTTCTGCCTACGAGAACTACTTGATGCTTTTGATCTATACCAAGGGTGACCACACACAGAACACGATATCTTCTTTATATTTTCTTTATAGTACAATATACAATTATTAACACAAATATCTATCTTTTCATAACCAAGCCCAAGCTTCGCCACCATCTTCTTCATCCTATAAAAGTTGCTTGCCAATTTCTCATCTTCTGGCAACATATTTTTCACTATAGAAAGAATCCGATCATAGCAATTCTCACTCATGTTAAACTCTGATTTGCAATTTAATAACTATGACACGGCTGATAATTTTGTATGCTTCTTACAACCCTTCCATAGTGGCTCATCAACATCATTTAGCAAATCATAGAACTTTACAGCCTCTGCATTTGGCTGTTCATATTCAAAGCTCATTTCATCAAATCCACCAGTATGCCAATCGGACTCCGAGGTTAATGCATCCATCACCATACTTCTATATAAATTTGTATTGTCCGTTGGAGGTATACCATTATTTTCACTTGATGATTGCCCAGCATAAGATTCTCCATGGGCATCCAATATGGTGTATCCACCTATGAACCCTTTTCTATATAGGTGGATGGTAACATCATCTTGATTATGGAAGAACAAATTTATACATCTGGAGCATGGACACCTAATTTTGTCTCTGTAGGCAAACCCGGATTGAGAAAATGCAAAATCAAGAAACCGTTTCACCCCTGCTTTAAATTCATTACTAATATATCCATCCTTGCTGAGTCGATGATACATCCAACCACGATCAGAAGACATGAGTTTTGTACTAATATCAACCAACATTAACATATTATAATCTGTATTATTAGTATTTATTTTGATAAAATATAAAAAATAAAAAAATAAAAAAATGATGAATATCCTAACTAAATGGTATAGTTTTATGAGTACAATTAATTGATAATTGCTAAATAATAACTTGATAAAATAAATCAAATCAAAATAAAAATAAGTGTATATGCATGTCTAATACTAAAAAGGAAGTAATTAGGAGCCATGCACAAAAATGTTAGGCCTCATCATGCTCAAGTCCGCCTTGGAGGACCTCACGGCTGTGCAGGCCTCATGGAGCAAGACCTTGAGAAGAGTTCTTTTGTGGACATCATCGCTAGTTTCAATGACTCAGATCACAGAATCTTAAACCTTGAGAAGAGTGCAGAATATATTCTAATCATGCTTCATGCACAGATCATATGATCAGATCATAAATATTCAAGTATATTTTATAAATCCAGGACAACTAAAGTCTGATGATCATATTCTTCAAAAGATGTCAACTAGTATGGTCATGGTTGATTTCTTTTCAAGAGACTGTAGCTATGCTTGATTGCAGTATTCAACCAGCATAACTCTAAGAAAGTTCAGTCTCAAGTTGCCAATTTCCACAACTAATTGAATCTTATGACGTTATTGACAGGACCATGCCCATGGACTATAATTTTAATTGGAAATGCACAAAGTTATCCCTAGAATGCACCTAAGTGAAAATGTTGAGACGACACAGGCTTACATCTATATATTATGTTGTCAATCCAAAATCAAATTATTCAATTCCCAACATTCAAGATGTATCATGATTAACAAAATTGTCCATATTATAAAAAAAAATATATCAATATGCCTCTTTCACTGAAACATTTTTTATTAGCACTATGCATAAGTAGCATTTACACCCTGTACTTTGCATGCTCTGAGAGAGAACAGGGCAATATCAACTCCAAGATCAATCCTTGTAAAGCGGGAAAAGATCACTGAAACAACTGAATCAAGCGGAAAAAGTCATCACAGAATTTCTTTTATTGCTATGATTCATCCAACCGATCGTTAGCATTTATCCGGAGGCAGTTATCAGAATGAAACAAAAGTTCTCGAGAAGGGTTCAAGAACTCCATCCCCTTCAGGAAAGCGGCGCAATACAAACTACAAAACCAGTTCTTGAAGAAAAGAAATCACAAAAACAACCAAGAAAAGATCGAGAAATAAAGGATTCAAAACAACAAAGAAATCATAACTATCTACCTCAACTCCCTCTCCCTCTCCAGCACCCTCCCATGCGGCCTCTACCGCCTCCCCTACATTGAATCCCGATCTATCTCCCACAACAACCTCTCCGGCCTCCTCCCTGCCAGGCTCCCCTCTTCGGCCGCCCTACCCCCTCCCCCTCTTCTGCTACCGCCCTCCACCTCCCATGCCGCCGCCCTCTCCCTCTGCCGCCGCCACCAAATCCCGTGCCGCCGCCCTCCCCCCTCCTCTTCCGACACCGGGCCTTCCTCGCCCTCCGCCTCCCCCTCTCTCCCTCCCACACCCCACGTCCCTGGGCGACGGCCTCCCCCCCACAGCCCCCTCCCCCCCGCCCGAAAAGCCCCCTGCCTTGCCTCCACCCTCCACTCTCCCTCAGGTGCTCTTTTTCACAACTGATGGTTTAGGAAGGATAAAATCAAAGAAAACGAACGGGAAGGAGAAAGAAGAAAACGAAGAAATTTTTTACCTTTCAATCCTCCTCCGTTTCCGTTGATTTTTCCTATAAATCTCCTAATTTTTTTCTCCGTCCTCACTGTCTCAATCGGATGGGAAGCGGACGGAATAGAATAGGAAAAGCCGGACGCGTGAAGCTGCTTTGATTTTATCTACAGAAGTTATTTAAGAAATTTAAGGCTTCATATATAGATATATTAAGACTTGCTGTAAATATAGATAAATATAGATAAATATATAGATATATTTTATTAGTTAAGACAGTGATTATTTCATCCATTGAGTTCAAATCCTTATACCATCATATTATTTATATATTTCTATAAAATTAATCATATATATTTATTATAAAAATTTAATAAAAATTAATTATATATTTTTAAATATATATTTAATAAATTTATTACTTATATAAATATATAAAATTAAAATTTGATAGGAGGTATTGACGCAATTAAGGTCGTGTCTATATCAAACATCTGGCATATAAATTCTAAATTTAATCAAATTTTAATTTTAAAATTTAAAATCTTTCTAAATTTTATAGGGTACTAGGTCAGATCCATGTTAGATATCCAATCTATAAATTTCAAATCCAAATAAATTTTAATTTTAAATTTTAAAATTTTTCCGAATCTCATAAGATATACTAAAAGAGTAAGAAATAGCACTGAACATGGATTGAATTAACTAATATCTACATCTATCCTGCAACTAATTAAAAATTTCATATCCACTCGATAAAAGGGGTGAGACAGATTGGATCGAATCCAATTGACTAGATAAGAGGGGTCGGATTGGATCAGATTAAATTAAATCAAATTCATGGTTAAAATTCATGATTATATATATATAATCGGATTCGAATAGCAAATATACGAGGAGTACTACTAAATGAGTTAAGGATAATATTGAGTATGGGTTAGGTCAATCAATAACTATAAGTATACTACAATTAACTAAAAATTTTATATTCATATCCATCTAGTACCAATCTCGGATCGCATTGGATCAACACGATAAAAAGGGATCCGACTTGGATCAGATTGAATCGAGTCAGATATATGGTTAAAATTTTAATAAAAATTAATAGTATATATTAGATCCATCCCAAATTTGTCCCAATTTCATAGGAGCCAATTTCAAATTCATAGGGATAATTTTTAAATTCGACCCAAATCAAATTCGTCTCAAATTTTAAAAATCTGTACCTTTTTTTTGTCACAAATTTGTCACAAATTTGTGATAAATTTATGATAGATTGTTTGTGTTGGATATATCCATCACAAATTCATTACTAAAAGTAACAAAAAATCTATATCTTTTTTTCATCATAAATTTGTCACAACTTTATAATGGATTTGTGATAGATTTTTTGTGTCGGATATATCCATCACAAATCCATCATTGAAAGCAATCAAAATTCTGTATCTTTTCTTCTGTCATAAATCCGTCATAATTTTGTGGTGAATTTATGATGGATTTTTTGTAGTGGATATAGCCATCATAAATCTGTCACCAAAAATAATCAAAATTTTATATTTATTTTCCATCACAAATATGTTATAATTTTGTGATGGATTTGTGATGGATTTTTTTATGTCGGATATATCCATCATAAATCCATCAATAAAAGCTTTTAAAAATCTATATTTTTTCTTTCACAAATCCGTCATAAATTTGTGATAGATCATTTAGTAACGGATATTTCTATCACAAATCGGTCATTAAAGATCCAAAAAAATATTTTACTTTCTATCATAAATCTATCACAAATTCATCATAATTTATGATAGAATTTTTCTGTCACAAAATTTCCATCACTGATGCCCCGTTTTCTTGTAGTGTTATCATTAGAATGTTTAATAACTTTAAAGATATTAAAAATAACTTGTTCATCTTGGACTCTAAAAATTAATTTTCTTGTTGAACATCTATTAAAGCTCCTCCAGTAACTAAAAAGGCATCCCTAAAATAAGAGGTATATCATAATCTTCTTCCATGTCTAGCAAAATAAAATCAATAGAAAAAATATATTTATCTATCTTTACCAAGATATTCTTCACTATATCTCTTAGATATTTAATGGATCTGTCAGCTAGCTGAAGGATTATAGTGGTAGGCTTCGGTTCTTCTAGATCTAGCTTTTTAAAAATAAAGAAAGGCTTGAGATTAATACTTGCTCCTAAATCACATAAAATTTTATTAAAACTACAATCACCAATAATGCAAGAAATAGTAAAACTCCTTGAATCTTTTAGCTTCTATGATAATTTATTTTGAAGTATTGCGGAGCATTCTTCATTTAAGTTGACTGTCTCATGCTCCTTCAACTTCTTCTTATTGGTTAGGATTTCTTTGCGAAACTTAGCATACCTGGGCATCGAAGTGATAGCATCTATAAAAAAAATATTAATATATAATTTTTTTAAAATTTTAAAAAAAAATAAAAAAATTTTATCTAGATGTTGTATTTATCTCTCTAGGAATGGTAGTGGTGGCTCATAAGGCTTTACGTTTGGATTAGCAAATTTTATATCAGGGGACCATCCATCTGCCGGTTGTTTTAATGAGTGATGAATTTTGGTTGGCTGCTATATAGTTTTCTCTTTAGTCTTTTTATCCTGATTCGACTCCTTCGGCTCTTTACCACTTCTCAATGTGATAGCATTTATTTGCTCTCTTGGATTGGTCTCCATATTGCTAGGCAAGGATCCTTATGGTTTCTCAAAGATTATCTTGGCCAATTGACCTACTTGCATCTCCAAGTTTCGAATAGCTACTGCATGATCTTGCCTAAACTTGGTTTCCAAGTTTCGAATGACAGCTTCTTGATTTTACATGAATTTGGCCATCAGCTCCTCCATATCAGACTTCTTTTCATGTGCTTGGAATCCCAGGGGTGGTTGTTGTGCTACATTTTTATTACTCTATGAAAAGTCCAGATCCTACCTCCACCCTTGGTTGTAAGTGTTGGAGTAGGAATTGTTTTACTATGGTCTGAAAAAATTATCAAGATAGTTAGCTATATCAGGGACTTTAGCAAAAAAATTACCTGCCTGACAATTGCTTATATCATGTTCTCCTCCACACAACTCACACGTGATGCTCTAAACATGCATAGCTGATCCCTTCATATTGCTGACTTCGGCTCTAAGGGCTGCAATCTCAACTAATAAGGTTGGAACACAATCTACTCCTTGCACGGCTTTTGATCTTCTCGGCATCATGCGATCTGTTTGCTACTGGTAGCTATTTGATGCCATCTTATCAATTAGATCAAAAGCTTCATCCTTTATTTTTCGATTAATGATACCTCTTGCTGCTGCATCAATCATAGAATGATTAGTAGAAGATAAACCATTATAAAAAGTTTGTATCTAAAGCCATACGGATAATTAATGGTGTAGATATCTCCTCAGCAGTATTTTAAAATACTTCCAAGCCTCATATAGTATCTCCATCTCTATCTGCATAAAAGAAGTAATATCATTATGCATCTTTGGAATTTTAGAAGGTAAAAAATATTTGGCTAAGAATTTTTGGATTAGGACATCCCAAGTAGTAATAGAACCTGCAGGAAGAGAAGGAAGCTAACTTTTAGCTTTGTCTCATAAAAAAAAAGGAAATAATCTTAATATAATAATATCATCCGACATTCCATTAATTTTAAAATATCATAGAGTTCAAAAAAATTAAAAATATGGGTATTCGAATCATCCTACATGTGTCTACTAAATTAGATAGTTGATTGAATTATCTGGATCATCGTCGATTTTATTTCAAAGTTGTTTGCTCACACAGATGGTCTCCTGATGCTCGAAGCTGCATTAGCTACAGATGGTGTGATATAATCATTTAATAGATGATATGCCACTTGAATAACTACTTGTCATCCCTCTATCGTCATATCTAATCCTAAATTGATGTTGTTAGGATCTTCGACTGTCATGTTTCTTTCTTCATTTAGTCTTCTAATTGTCCTCTTTATTTTTGGATCAAAAGATAATAGGTCACCATATATGGTATATGTCATGCATCGAACATAAATCTAAAAATAAAATAAAAATAAAATTCTAAAGTAAAGCAAGGATCGAGATTTTAATATTATTTTAGACATAATTTTTGGCAATGATGCCAAAAACTTAATGCATGCAAATCTATCGCTATGACAAGTGCACCAATCGATCAAATAATAAAGTAAGTAGAGTATCATCTTTAGATGATTGAAAAATAAGTACTGAAAAAGTCTTTTCTAAGCTTTATTTAGAGTGTCGATTTATAAAAAATAAAAAAAATAAGAAGAAATAAAAAAATAATTAATAAATTGCAAGAAGATAGAGAGGGTATAATTATTAGAGTTTAATTTAAGAGCAATAGATTACTAAGGCAATCGATTCACCAACTTAGTCAATACAATATTCAAGTAATCATGCAAATTAGGTTAATTTTGTTTCATATGATGGTGGAGTTTTCTAGGATATTCACTATCCTTTGATCCAAGCATAGCAAAACTATCAATATTTATTAACTATCCTTTAGTCCAGACATAATTTAAATAAATATCGATGCTTTAAGTTTTGTGAAATTCTCTAATTAAAATATGCTACGTCCAAAGCACACTAAAATTTTCACATACATATGAATCTCAAATTGATTCAAAATACAAAATAATAAATCAAGAAGTAATAATATAGACGTACTTGGTCCGTTTCATCTACGTTCATCAAATCAATTAAAAGATGATCAATAATCTAAAAGCATTAACCACAGATTTATATAGTCCTTATGAACAAAATATAAAATTAAAAGCAAATCATACTAAATATTGCATTAAAAGAGTGGCTATATTTTAGCCTTAGTAAAAAAAATTTATTTATGGTAAAAGGATAAAAAAATAGTAAATAAACTAGAAAACATAATAAAAATCAAATAATAGACTGCTTGTTTTCTGAAATTGGTCATCCATTATGCTTGATGTGGAGAATTTGATGAAGAAGATCTGCTGATAGGTGTGCTGGTCGTTGGAAGAAGAAAGAAAGAAGAAAAAAATAAAAAGAAAAGCTCTCTCTTCTCTGTTTCTCCCTTTTTTTCTCTCTCAAACTATTCTCTCTAGCCCTCCCTCTATTCTAAAAAAATATTTTATTATGTCTTTCTCTTTAAAACTAAACTCTCCCCAGGTTCTCTCTAAAACCTCTCTCTTCGACAGTAGGCCTTTAAATAGACTAAAAGATGAATTCTAGATAGAAGTCCTGAAGAAATTGGGTTTAAAACTCCTTGGATAACTCAAATTGAAGCCTGGATCATTCTGGCCATTGGATGGCGATCGAAAGGCTCAAAAATCGCTCAAAAATTGCTTTTTATCTCCCATATCCACTCGAATTAAACAGCATCCATTCGATCAGCTTGATGATCAAATCTAGACCGCACGATCACTTTTAAGAAGGTTTCAGGTGCTTAGTTAAAAATTGAGAAATGAAATCAACCGTCCGATCTTCACCAACTGCTCCCTGGACCATCTGTTAGCACCTCGATCTCTGTCGTCCAATCAAATCCCAGCACCAATAGCTGTTCGATCCTGCCTATGTCCCATGTAGACCGATCGTGAGTCGGGCTCAGCATAAACCACACCATTGCCAACCAATTCTGTCGCATGCTGCCATGTGAAATACCTATTTTACCCTTGGATGGGTTACTGTAGCGGTCCACCATATGCCGCGATGATTTCGACGTCATGCCGATATTAGATGAGCGGGTTGGTTTAGCGGGCGATCGGGTCAGGCAGGCTGAGCCAATTTTCCAAACCGATTCAGTCTGAATCGGTTGGCTCTATATTTTTTTATTTTTTTCTTTTCCTTTGAAAATTGATTCTGTGGTCGATTGAACTTCGTTTTGCTTGAAATTTATTTTGTTTGAACCAAAAAATTAAGCTCTTCCTATTGACAACCTTTTTTCTATATAAGATCAATAAAAATATTAATTTTTTAAAAATAAATTAATTTATTTTATAATTTAATACTTTTATTAGTATATTTTTAGCATTTATCATATTGATTCCTCAATTACTAATCTTGTTTGCTAGAAATGGCTATTATCCAAATTTGTTTGTAATTTTATGATTTTAACTTGAGTAAAACAAGATGGTGATTAGGCTAGTGTGTGTATAAGTATGTATGTATATATATATATATATATATATTTATACATGTATATATATGTGTGTATACGTGCATGTGTACTTATACATGAATGTATATGTATAAATGTATATTTGTGTGTACATGTATATGTACTTATACATGTACATATACATGTGTATACATATATGTGTATATATATTGATGTATATACATATGTATATGTATATATACATATATATCGATATATATACATATATATGGGTATATATGTATATATCTGTGTGTGTGTGTAGACACACACACTTTTGTGTTTGTATTTATAGATATGAATTTAATGCTATAAATATATTATCAATCAAATTATAAATATGTATATCTGACTAATTAACCTTTCAGAGATGCATTTTAAATATGCATGATTCTCTAATACGGAGCATTCACAACATTTTTCTACTTCTTGGTGCCTAGGCTATAAGTCTTTAGTCCTGGGGGCATCCAGTGATAGCAACCATCTCCCCTATTCCTCTCCCTCTTTTTGAAATGAGATTTAAATTTTGGAGCAGTTCTTTTCGATAAAGAGAGCATAAGAACCAAGGCAAGATTTTAGGTTCTTTCATTTCTCTCCCTACCCTCGATCTCTTCTACTTCCTCTTCTTTCCTCTCGCATTCAATCTCAGGATTTTTCTATGTTATTAGACTGAGGAATTGGTCAATTTCTGATGAAACTTGGGCTCCAGATTCTTGATATCTCATACACTGGTAAGAATTCAGTTCCTAGCTCGTAAATGAATTTCTTCTACTTTATTTCATGAATTTGTTCAAAGTAGTTTTAGTTTATTTTCTCTCTTCCCTATTTTCGTCTACTTAAAAGCTTAGATTTTTTTGAGTTGCAAAGCAAGGGAAGAGAAAGAAAGGGAGAAATTGAAAAAAAAAATGGTCATTATAAATTAGAGCCATAATCGCCAGAGCCCAAGATAGTCCCTGATCCTCCCTCTCTAAACTTTTCTCTTCTCAACCGCATAGCTCCTCACTAGTTTCCACTAGTAAATTGGTTGAGAATCAGTAAAGAAAATGCTCTATTTAAATCTCCTATTTTTTAGGCCATCTTCCTCATTTTTTTGACCATTGGTGTTGTCGTTCCTTGATGTCGGACCCAAGGAGGAAGAGGAGAAAGAGTAGAAAGCTAGTGAGAAAGAGAAGAGAAGCCATTAGTAGATCTAAAGTTTGAATTTTTTAGGAAGCGAGGGAGGGGGAAGGGGCTGGAAGTGGAGACAACATGGAAGGGGCTGGAAGTAGAGACAACATGGAAGCATAAATTGTTGTTCATCAAAAAATAGCATGTTGATTGAATATATATATAAAAAAAAACTTATGGAGGCTAAACCTACAATATATTTGCATCTATAAAATTTTAATTTTTTAGTTATCAATCATGTAAGAAAAATGAGCATAATATACATAAAATAAATAATTTTATATACTAAAAATATGTAAATATATTGAATAAGAATAAAATAATATAATAATAATTTTATAATTTAGAAGCATGCAAACATATCTAATAAGACTATATAGAAGCTTACTTATATTTGTTCCTCAATTACTAATCTTGTTTGCTGGAAATGGCCATTATCTAAATTTGTTTGTATTTTCATAATTTTGATTTAAGTAAAATGAGATGGTGATTAGTTTAGCATGTTTATATGCATATATATGTTTATAAATGAATATATATGTATATATGTATTTATTCACATATGTATATATGTATATTCATAAATGTGTGCGTATATGCATATGCATGTATATATATATACACACACATACATACACACACATATAAATGTATGTATGTGTCTACACACACACACACACACATATATATATATATGTGTGTGTGTGTGTGTGTGTGTGTGTGTGTGTGTGTATACATACATATTGGCATGTATACATATGTACATGTATATGTGCATATATATCGGTATATATACATATATGTGGGTATATATAGTGTATATTTTGTATTTCAAGATATGAATTGAATGCTATAAATATATTATCAATCAAATTATAAATATGTTTATCTGACTAACCTTTTGGAGTGATACATTTTAAATATGCATGATTCTCTAATATGTAGCATCCGCAACATTTTCCTTCTTCTTAGGCCTGAGCTATAAGTCTTTAGTCCGATGGCCTCTAGAGAGAGTAACCATCTCTCTTATTCCTCTCTCTCTCTCTCTCTCTCTCTCATTTGAGCGAGATTTCAATTTTGGAGTAGTTCTTTCCAAAAGAGTGCTGAAAATCCAAGGCAAGATCTTATGTTCTTTCATTTCTCTCCCCTCGATCTCTTCTTCTTTGTCTCCCTTACTCTCACATTCAATCTCAAGATTATTTTGTGTTTTAAGATTGAGGAATTGGTTGATTTCTCATAGAACTTATGCTCCAGATTCTTGATATCTCGTACACTAATGAGAATTTAGTTACTAGCTCATAAACAAATGTCTTCTACTTTGTTTCATGAATTTGTTTAAAGTAGTTTTAGTTTAGTTTCTCGTTTCCTAAATTTTCTTCTGCTTAAAAGCTCAAATTTTTTGAGTTGGGAAGCAAGGGAGGAGAAGGAAGGAGAGAAACTAAAAAAAAATTTAAAAAATCAAAAATTGAAAAGACCACTAGAAATTAGAGCCATAATCGCCATCAGAGCCCAAGATAGTCCCTAATCCTCCCTCTCCAGACTTTTCTCTTCTTGACCATGCAACTGCTCACCGATTTCTACCAGTAAATCAGCTGAAAATTGATAAAGAAAAGGCTCTATTAAAATCCCCTATTTTCTTGGCCATCTTCTTAATTTTTCTGGCCACTAGTGTTGCCGTTCCTTGACATCGAACACATGGAGGAAGAGGAGAAAAAGTAGAAGGTTAGTGGAAAAGAGTAGAGAAGCCATTAACAGATCTAAAGTTTGGATTTTAAGGAGGGAAGGGAGGGGGGAGATATTGTAAGTGGAGACAAAGTGGAAGGGGCAGGGGTGTCAAGCTAGCAGAAGCGTAAATTAGGTTTCCAAACTTTTTTAAAAAAACTACAAAATGGTCTTTTGGGGTTTGAAGAATTTTTTATATTTTTTGGTAGAAAGATAAATTATATTACACATATAATAAAGTTATACAACAGTAGGCATACACACGTGATGGAAAATAATGTTGTCAATAGAATACTTCATTGAAACTTAGGACAAGTAAAGATCCATATGAAGTAGATAAGTAAGAAGAATTTCTTTTTTTCTTTGGTAGAAAGCAATAAACTTCATTAAAGAGTAATATTAGTACTGATTACAAGGCTATGATAAAGCAAGCTTATTGGATATAGGTAGGGTCTATAATAATTACATTCAGGAATAGATGGCCTAACAAATAAACCATTAAACAACAAAATATGGCCCAACAGTAGCATACAGAATCCAATAATATTGAAGAATATGATGATCAAGACTCAAATATGCTGATATTAAGGAGTACGAGATGTAAACAGAATGGTTAAGCAGTAGAGTTCCCTGAAGCACAAAACAATAGTTAATAAAAATAGATTATAAAGGAGTGTAGCAAGAATATAAGAAACTAAACCATATATATAGATCTACTAGCAATATTTAGGAAGCTATATTTGTAGATAAGAGGGTAAATGAAGTATACACATCTTTAGGCACGACCTTGTTACAACCAAAAAACCATGAAGAAAATATAACTCACAACTAATATCTAAGCTTAAAACATTATAATGACACTTGTCCATATCATCACACTACATCTATAGAGATAAAAACTTTGAATGTATTGTAAAGATAGAAATCTTTAGTAGGGGTGGCAATTTTAATTGACCTATTAGGTATCCGACCCAATCAAACATGAATGGGCTGGGTTTTGTCCTACCCAATTGGATCCCGAGGTGGGTATAGGTTCTACAAAAAATATCCAAAGTAGGTTCGGATCAGGTATAGGTAGTGATATGCCCCAAACCGAATCTAATCCAATACAAGCTTAATATACATCATTCATTCAAAATTATAATAATTTTGGATTGTTTACATGCACCTAATCCAGTCCA
The DNA here is from genome assembly GCA_006176705.1 of Cocos nucifera. Classification (NCBI taxonomy): domain Eukaryota; kingdom Viridiplantae; phylum Streptophyta; class Magnoliopsida; order Arecales; family Arecaceae; genus Cocos; species Cocos nucifera. The sequence continues at coordinate 18,342 of QRFJ01004959.1, read as the reverse complement.
ACTCGATCTGACTTTAGGTGGGAAAAGGGCTGGTATGAATGTAGATTTTTTACTTATAGGGTGTCTATGGGTATGGGCCGATTTGACCCATACCCGACCCATTGCCAACCTTAACCTCAAGCAATAATGCCATGAAATTGGATGTATTGTAGGAAAAATTACTACTTAAAATATAAAACTAAGAATACCAAAATAAATTTTACTAGGCCTGATGCAGATGAAATGAAAATGTTTGAGCAATAAAGGTATACCATATTATTTTTAATATGGAGCCATAGAGATCTAGGATTGTATAATTTTGATCTTCAATATAAGAATTAAAACCTTATAGATATGTGTATCATATATAGTTTCTCCAATAGCGATGTCCCACTAGTGCAACGATAATAAATCCAATAGAGTATAAGCAGTATGAAGCCAAGCAAATTAATAGATATGCTAAGCCCTTAAGAAAACCAGCCATGTATTTGCATCAGAAAAGTAGTATAAATCCATGAGAATTTTTGCTATATGATTTTGACAAACAACAAATAAAACATAAGAACTCCAAGGAATGCAACAACCCCTGCATTAAAACTAAAGAACACTGGGTTTCATACCTTTCTCAATCAAAAGGATGTAAGGTTTCCAGAAAGTATGAAAAAACATAAATTGGACACCTAACATCCTTTTGGTTGAGAAAGGTAAGGAATCCAGTGTTCTTTAGTTTCAATGCAGGGGTTGTTGCATTTTTGTGAATTCTTATATTTTACTTGTTGTTTGTGAAAGTCCCATTGCAAAAACCTTCATGGATTTTTTCTTAAGGGCTCAGCATATCTCTCGATTTGCTTAGCTTCATATTATTTATACTCTATTGGGTTTCTTATCTTTGCATTAGTGGTGCATCGCTATTGGAGATACTATGATACACATATCTATAAGATTTTAATTATTATATAGAAGATAAAAACTGCACAATCTTAGATCTTTATGGCAACATATATTCGATGGCTCCATTTTAAGAACTGTATGGCATGCCTTTACTGCTCAACGTTTTTGTTTTATCTACATCAGACCTAGGATAATTTATTTTGGTATTCTTAGTTTATACTTCAAGCAATATTTTTCTTTACAATACATCAAATTTTATGGCATTATTACTCAATGTTAGGGATGACAATGGATCGGATATGGGTTGGATTGGCCCATACCCATACCTACCCCATAAGTAAAAACTCCACATCCATACCTGCCCTGTACCCACCTTGAGTCGGGTCAGATCAGGTATATGTAAATAATATAAAATTATTATAATTTTGAATGGAGGATATATATTAAGGTTATATCAGATTAGGTCAATACTATTATCCCTATCCGATCCAAATCTACTTCGGATTTTTTTTTAGAACCCATACCCACACCAAGATCCAATTGGATCGGATAAAACTTGCCTCATTCGGGTTGGATCAGGTCAGATGCCTAGCGGGTCAACTAAAATTGCCACCTCTACTCAAGATTTCTATCTTTACAATATTTGCTTTAGGACAAGTTTCCCTACTCAAGGTTTCTATCTCTATAAATATAGTGTGATGATATGGACAAGTGTCATTGGAATGTTTTAAGCTTAGATATTAGCTGCTAGTTATATTTTCTTCAAGGTTCTTTGCTTGTAGTAGGGTCATGCCTAAAAATGTATATACTTCATTTGCCCTCTTAGTCTGCAATTGTGGCTTACTAATGTTGCTGGCAAATCTATATATATGGTTTAATCTCTTATATTCTTGCTGAAGAGAAAATCCTGATTTTTTGGTCGTTCAGATCTGATCGGATCAAGAGAGATATTTCAAAAATTTCTCTCATGCATCTAGATCAGATCTGAGATATTTCAGATCTGATTTTATTTATCTAATAAATAAAAAGAAAATAAATTAAATCTAAATTAATTTATATCTTAATGTTGGATAATCTGATTATCCTTTGATGATCCTACTGATTACCTAAAATTCTGGATCTAGCCACGTAAATGCTTGACCTCTATCGATATCCACTTGGGCTGGATCTAAAGATCTTCTTCTTCTTTATCACCTCTCCAAAAATTAAATCTGAATCTGATTTGGAGGATCTTTAAAACTCCTTCTGAAGATCAGTAGTCGTCTCTGCAGCAGTGCTGCCTTCTTCCTTTCTCGTCAGTCTTTTCTTGCCTGGATCGCACCAAACTGAAGCCCAACTTTCTTTGGGCATGGAGAGGAGAGAGAAGATTAGAAGATGGCATGGAGGAGGGAGAGGAGCAGCCTTAGGGCATGGATTAAGAGAGAACTCTATAAAAGTTGGGCGCAGACAGGGTTTATATAGACTTTGCTGTGCCATGCAGTGCCACATCATCCCGGCCAATCACGTCGCTTCGTGCACTCAGATCTAAATCTGATTAGTGGAATGACATCACCTGATCTAAACAGATGAGAGCCCCTCTAATTCATCCTTAGATGGTGCCTAAAATTGATCAAAGTCTATAGTTATGGGCCACCTAAGTAGAAACCAAGAAGCAGCCTAGAGTTCCATCCGTATGGAACTCCAGGCATCCCTATCCATGGGCGCACGCCTCCCTAGGCATGCACTTTCTTTTTTCTAAATTCTAGCAAGGGGACAAGCCCCTATCTACTCTTTAATAGATGCATGACACATGGGCAGATGTCCAAGGGTCAAAAGGTCAATGTTTGATCAAACTCAAAGGACAAAAATTAGTAGGTGACGAAAAATGGCAGGTATTATCTTAAATTTATCTCATAAATTAAGACAATCCTTTTTTGATCTGGATAAGCTTCAGTCTGACCAAGTAAAGGTACCTAAGTGAGCATAAACTCATTTGGCTCAGTCGAGACAACTTTTAATGATAATAAAAGAAGAACATTAGGTTCAATCGTGTGCTAGCATGATTTTCTTGAACCTAATTGAATCTAATTCAAATCAATTGAACTGAATTAGTCCAATTGATGATATCCAGATCTAAACTCTTGTTTGTGTGATCCAGTTAGATTCAGTTTTGTATGATAATGGGATATGTCATGATCTCTATCATCGACATCATCGAAACTCCTTTCGTTGGATCAGAACTCTTCTAATTCAGACAACTAGAATGATCGATCATTTAAATCATTCTAATTACTCCCAAAATCTATCAGTGACACCTAGCAGTATATGGTGGCAACCCATCAAAATTGAAAATGAACCTCTTGGTGTAGCTACTTGTGTGATTAAGTTTTTCTATCTTGAGCTTCGATCAGATTAGGGTTAAGGTGAACTCATCAAATCCTAATTTCTATCATATGATTTAATCATTCGATTCAAGTCCGATGTGAAAATCTTAAAAGAAACTCTTTCTATTATTTCACTCTGCCATGGCCATGGGCTTATGAACTTGATTCTCATAATCATCATAGGGCTGCTCCTCATCCACCAAGGTAGATAGATTTTTTTTTGGTGCAATCCAATTTCTACAATAAACATGCTATAGCCAACATACACCTCAGGATTCTGAATGGCTAGGATACCGAGTCATGGTATAGTTAAACTATAACACCCTCAAGGTAAACTGCCGATGCACCTCAGGTCAAAGAACTAGACATACTATTGCAGCTTTGAGTCAGTCATCGATAAGAAGGTAGACTTTCTTATGACTGCTCGAGATGGTCATGCTCAGTGCTCTCATTCTCTAACGAGTACCTATACTCTCACTCCGGTGTCTCCACACCATAGACTCAAGACTCATCTACTATAAAAAAGCGATTCTACACTAACCTTTCAGATCAATCACCATCCTCATGATGATCCTACAGTCAAGAGCATTTTATGAGTTAATAATAAAATCTTATCTTAAATTTTCAACTCTTAAAAATAAGAATTATCATTACCATTAATTCAAGGGATGTATCACAAACACTAAATACACATTTATGATAGAATATTATTCATTTTATTATTTATAGTTAAAATTATAATTTTGTCCCTAGAAGTGTATTACAAGTGTCAGCCAATTCTAACTTCTAGGGCACACATATCTAACAAACTTCCACTTGACCTAAAGTCAATTGGCTATAAATCTAAGTTCCATCTTCTCAAGGTGGGCTTCGATCTTCTGCTGGCCTAATGGCTTTATAAACAGCTCCATCGCATTATCTATGGAGTCGACTCTCTTGACCTCGATGTAATCCTTCTCGAGGTAATTGCGGATGAGGTGATATCATCGCTCGATGTGCTTAGATTTCTGGTGAGACCTCGGCTCCTTAGCAAGGACTATGGCACCATTGTTATCGCAGTACAGAGAAATGGCATCTGATGGGATCACTTTGATTTCTATGGCAAACTTCTTATACCAGAATACCTCCTTTGTAGCTTCTGACGCAGTGATGTATTCTGCTTTCATAGTGGAATTTGTTATTTTTTCAACCGACAGCTCCACTATTGCACACAAATAGACTCTTAGATGTCGACTTTCGATCATCTACATTGGACATAAAATCCGAGTCTGTATACCCCTAGACTTGGAGTTCTCCATTACCAAAGATCAACAACATATCCTTAGTTCTTTTTAAGTACTTAAGGATATATTTCACAAAAATTCAGTATTCTTCATCTAAATTCGACTGATATCTGCTTGTGACACTCACAGCATGGGCTATATCAGATCGTGTACATAACATGGCATACATGAGGCTCCCTATTGCTGAAGCATAAGGGATCTTGCTCATTCGTTCTATTTCCTCAGGTGTATTAGGGCACATCTTTTTGGAAAGATGAATGCCATATCTGAAGGATACTAAACCCCTCTTAGAGTTTTCCATGCTAAACCTCTTTAGCACTTTCTCTATGTACATCTTCTATGAAAGTCCTAGCATCCTATTTGGTCTATCTCTATAGACCTTAATTCCTAGAATAAAGGATGCTTCTCCTAGGTCTTTCATGGAGAATTTTTTAGATAACCATATTTTAACTATAGTTAACATGGGAATATCATTCCCAATAAGAAGGATGTCATCCACGTACAATATGAGGAAGACAACAGTACTCTCACTGATCTTTTTGAAGACACATGGCTCTTCTTCATTCTTAATGAAATCAAACTATTTGATCACATCATTAAAACGAGTATTCTAGCTCCGAGATGCTTGCTTAAGTCCATATATGGATCTTTACAGCTTGCATACCTTATGATCATCATCACTGGATGTGAAACTTAGTGGTTGTTTCATATAGATATCTTCCTCAAGATATCCATTTAAGAATGCCATTTTCACATCTATTTGCCATATTTCGTAATCGAAATAGACTGCAATAACAAGCAATATATGGATAGATTTAAGCATAGCTACTAGCAAAAAGATATCCTGATAGTCAATGCCTTCGCATTGACTATAATCTTTTGCCACTAATCTAGCTTTGAATGTCTCCATATTTTCATCTACACCAATCTTTCTCTTATAGATCCATTTACATCCAATAGGTACTATACCTTCTGGTGGATCTACCAAGGTCCAGACTTGGTTTGAGTGCATCGAGTCAATTTCTGACTTCATTATCTCTAATCATTTCTCAAAGTCGATATCCGATATCGCTTCGTTATAGATTTTGGGATCATCACCATGAACTCCATTACCTACGAGGAATATTTTCTCTACTTTCTTTGAAATAGTATCAAGTACCTCTCAGGAGGACGAAAAACTCTTTTCGATCTACGAGGTGGAGGAGGTAGTGATTAGATTGGCTTAACCTGATTTGGTTCCATTTGGTTCTTAGCTCGTTGCTCTTGTGAGACTTTCTTCTCGAGCTTGATCTGCTTTCCAATGTCGGTATCTTGAATAAACTATTTTTCAAGAAAAATGGCATGTCGACTCACAATCACATTGTAATCTTTTGAAATGTAGAAATAATATCCTAATAACTTTTTAGGATATCCTATAAATCAAGCTCTAAAGGACCTAAAGTCTAACTTGTCCGCTTGTTGTCTTTTGATATGAGCCGGACAACCCCAAATTTTGAGATGACTCAGACTTGGTTTCTTACCATACCATATCTCATATGGTGTGGTAGGAACGATTTTAGAAGGAACCATATTCAGTAAGTATATTTCAGTGAACAAATAGTATCTCCAAAGAAAATTAGGAAGGTCTATGAAGCTCATCATAGATCGGACCATATTTAATAGGGTTCGATTCCTCCATTCTGAAATCTCGTTAAGTTGAGGTGTTCTAAGTGGAGTCCATTAAGAGACTATGCCATTTTTCTTGAGATAGTCCAAAAATTTCTGACTAAGATATTCACCTTCTCGATCTGATCGAGGAACCTTAATGAATTTTTTTTGTTTGCTTTTCTACTTCATGTCTGAATTTCTTAAACTTTTCAAAAGCTTCAGACTTGTGTCTCATAAGATATACATACCCATACCTAAATAAATCATCGATAAAGGTTATGAAGTAGACAAAATTGACTCTAGCTGACACATCAAATGGGCCGCACACATCAGTATGTACTAGGACAAGAAGATCCGTGGCCCTTTCCCTAAGTCCTACAAATGGGAGCTTAGTCATTTTGCCATGAAGACAAGATTCACAAATTGGATATGACTCGAAAATCAACGGACTCAATAGCCTAATTTTCTTCAATTTGTTAATCCTATCTTCTGCTATATGACCTAGTCTTAGGTGCCATAGATACTTATCGTTTGGACTATCCCTAGGTCGTTTCATGGTATTTACATTTTGTTCGATATTAAAAATAGATACATCAATATGTAACTGATAAAGATCGTTAATAAAGTAACCACTTGCAATTTTATTTTTTTCATAAAGAATGTTATAATGGTCCTTAAGAAAACTAATTTTATAGCCTTCTAATGCAAGGCAATAAATAGAAATCAAATTTCTGCTTGCTGGAGGTACATAATAACAGTCTTTTAACACTAAGTTTAAACCAGATGGTAGTCGAAGAGGGTATGTTTCTACGTCCACGATAGCAACTCTTGCTCCATTTTTGATGCGCAGGATCATCTCACCATCTCTCAGCCTCCTACTATCCTCAAGATCCTGCATGGAAGTGCATAAATGAGCACTAGAATCAGAGTCAAGCACCCAACTGGATGCAGAAAAAATCATAAGGTTAGACTTAATAACGAGCATACCTCCAGAAGGACCTGCTTTCTTCTTATTCTTCAGGATGGCCAAGTATGTAGGGCAGTTCCACTTTCAGTGGCCATCATTATTGCAATGAAAATATTTTTTTTTTGTCAGCGGCCTTCTTTTTAAGCTCTATCTTTTCTTCTTTCCTCCTTCCATCTTCTACTTTTTCACAGACTTTTTCTTCTTTCCAAAAAACTTTCTCTTGGAAGAAGTCCATTCCATAGCAAGCACTGAGCCTTTAAAATCTTTCACAGAAAGCTCAGCGGTAACTAGCATGTTCATAAGTTTGGCCAAGAAATTTTGAAGTTTATGCATATGGTAGTTCATGATGAATTGCCCATACGCATCAGTCAAAGATTGTAGAATTATGTCATTCTGTAGATCTAAGTCTAACTTCACTCTGAGCTTCTCAAGCTCTTCCAAATTCTTGATCATCATCAGATAATGATCTTGGACTGACTGTCCATCATGCATCTTAGTCTTGAATAGTCATTTAGTAACTTGATACTTGACTATGCAACTCTGTTCACCAAACATCTCTTATAGGTGAGGCAACATTTGGCGAGCAGTCCTGATATTTTCATGTTGGTGCTGATGTTCATCAAACATCGAGCTCAACATGTAATATCTGATCTTGTTATCTTCGTTCGTCCACTTATCCAAAGACGTTCTCTATTTAGCGGATGGACGATCTGATAAGGTGGAAGGATCCTGGTCCAATACATGAGTTAACTTTTTAAAACCTAAAATAATTTTTAAGTTTCGAAGCCAATCCTTATAATTTGGTCCAATCAGTCTATGGGTGTCCAGGATTCGTGCTAGTGGGTTGAATGCAGATATTTTTCTGTATAGAGTCAAAAGTTTCTAGTTAGATATTGTAATTAAGACTTAACCAATTTATTTAAAAATTTTATTTTTAAATAAATTAGCTTCTACTATTTTCTTGGATCCCTACACTTTCTCTGTAGAGATGCGAAAATCTTCATGATTAATGATTTCTAGTGGGTGGTGCGGTCCCACCAACTGACTCATCACCTCACCTAACAGTTATTGATGATGGATTAGTCAATGAGTGAACAACTCTTGTTTAATGATTCTTCAATCATGGTGCATTCAAACTTGATCTGTAATTCATGAATCTCACCGTGTCCAAAATATTGATCCACTTCTTAGTTAAGTCAGACCCACCATTTATACAGATTGGATTTCTAATTTAGTCTCTCACCGTATCCAAAATATTGAGCCTAATTCATCCTCCAGCCCGTAGCATCCAATGCCTAATAAATATGGTTGCATCTTTTTGGTGCAACTGAACCACTGTAATTAGTCGAGAATAATCAACCCCGAAAAGGGCCCGCACATCAATAATGGTGGAAGATCTTAGACTTAATCTTTTCTTAGAAAGATTTGATTTAGGTCTCATTAAACTAGACTTGACATAGTCATAACCATTATGACTAACCTAGTGGCATGGGTTAGCTCGAATTATTGACCACCTCAGATTAGAACTGAGTCAACAAATATAGCCAGATAAGTGAGACCGATGGAAGAGATATGCCACTAACTCGATAAGAATACATTCGAGTCGAGTAGCTTCCAATTAAAGATCAGTCAGTCGTATCTGCCAAACTTATCTTAGATACCAAATTGTTGAGCTAGAACCTATCAAGTTAGCCTACAATCCAGACTCTAACCATTGAGACTAATTAGGTCTTGACTTGATCGATCACTCACATAACTCGATCTTGACTAAACTTAATCCTATTAGGCTAGTCAATTTAAGTACTATTGATCCCACCTAACCAACTCTTGATTCGATTTGATCAATCGCTTAGACCTAATTGAGCTACCCAAGTTCGAACCCAATTTTATGAATATATCTTAGATCAGAAATTCTTAATTTTAGATCTAACATATATTTCATAATCTTAATTTTGGATTAAGTTTAGGGTTCACAAACAAAACATGAAAATAAAATTCTAGGATTTCAGGATCTAAGGTTTTGCAGAAAGTAAGTTCTTGATTTTTGATTAAGGATAAATGCGCAGCACCCCTACACATCATAAGAACACTCCATCAAATGGAAGGAGAGGGCATTTAAATTCTACTTTGTTCTTATGATCGGACAGGTAAGGGGAATGCCTTAATTAGAAATATAAATCTATAAAATTAGTTAGATCTACATCATATATCTCATATATAAACATGATCTAATTTAATACATGTTTTGCATACATCTCATGTATCATATCATGCATATTTTTTTAGATCTAAATTATCTTATAATTATCTAAAAAATTAGATTTAAATTGATCACATCAAAATAAATTTTAATCTAGATAATTATGTAGAACTATTCTACAACTAGTCTAATCATGCATGTATCATATCTCATATGATCTAAAAATTAAATAATTTTATTTTTTATTTTTTAGATCTTATTATAATATTTATAATCATTAAAAAATAGAAAATAAATAGATCTAAAATTATAATTTAATCAAAATAAATCATGATCATGCAAGACTACGTATAGAACTATTCTATTTTACAACTAGTCATGCATATTATAGAACTTAGATCTATATTATTTAATTTTAATTTTTTTGATTTCAAATCTAATCACATCTCATGTGACATCTAAAATCACCTAATTTTTAAATTAAAAATAAATAAAAATTAGGTCTAAATAATTTAGAGAACCTGGCTCTGATATCAGTTGAAGAAAAAATTCTGATTTTTTGGATCAGGTTCGTTCAGATATGATCGAATCAAGAGAGATATTTCAAAAATTTCTCTCATGTATTCAGATTAGATCTAAAATATTTTAGATCTAATTTTATTTATCTAATAAATAAAAAGAAAATAAATTAAATCTAATTTAATTTATACCTTGATGTTGAGTAATTTGATTATTCTTTGATGATCCTACTGATTGCTTGAGGTTCTGGATCTAGCCACGCAAGCGCCTAGCCTCTATCGGTATCCACTCAGACTGGATCTAGAGATCTTCTTCTTCTTTATCATCTTTCCAAAAATTAGATTTAGATCTGATTTGGAGGATCTTCAAAACTCCTTCTAAAGATCAGCAGTCGTCTCTACAGCAGTGCTGCCTTTTTCCTTTCTCTCAGCCTTTTCTTGCCTGGATCGCACCAAACTGAAGCCCAACTTTCTTTGGGCGTGGAGAGGAGAGAGAAGATCAGAAGATGGCATGGAGGAGGGAGAGGAGCAGCCTTGGAGCATGACTAAGAGAGAACTCTATAAAAGTTGGGCGCAGATAGGGTTTATATAAACTCTGCTGTGCCATGCAGTGCCACATCATCCCGACCAATCACGTCGCTTTGTGCACTCAGATCTAAATCTAATTGGTAGGATGATATCACCTAATCCTAATTAGATGAGAGCTCCTCTAATTCATCCTTAGATGGTGCCTAAGACTGATTAAAGTCTATAGTTATGGGTCACCTAAGTAGAAACCAAGAAGCAACCTGGAGTCCCATCCGTATGGGACTCCAAGCATCCCTATCCATGGGCGCACGCCTCCCTAGGCATGCACCCCCTTCTTTCTAAATTCTAGCAAAGGGACAAGCTCCTATCTGCTCTTCAATAGGTGCATGACACATGGGTAGATGTTCAAGGATCAAAAGGTCAATGTTTGACCAAAGTCAAAGGACAAGAATCAACAGGTGACAAAAAATGGCAGGTGTTGTCTCAAATTTATCTCATAAATTAAGATAATTCTTTTTTAACCTAGACAAACTTCAGTTAGATCAAGTAAAGATACCTGAGTGAGTACAAACTCATTTGGCTCAGTTGAGATAATTTTTAATGATAATAAAAGAAGAACGTTAGGTTCAATCATGTGCTAGCATGATTTTCTTGAACCTAATTGAATCTAATTCAAATCAATTAAACTAGATTAGTCCAATTGATGATATCCAGATCTAAATTCTTGTTTGTGTGATCCAGTTAGGTTCAATTTTGTATGGTAATGGAATATGTCGTGATCTCTATCATCGACATCATCGAAACTTCTTTTGTTGGATCAAAACTCTTCTGATTCAGATAACTAGAATGATCGATCATTTAAATCATTCTAATTGCTCCCAAAATTCATCAGTGATACCAAGCAGTATATGGTGGCAATCCATCAAAACTAAAAATGAACCTCTTGGTGCAGCTACTTGTGTGATTAAGTTCTTCTATCTTGAGCTCTGATCAGATTAGGGTTAAGGTGAACTCATCAAATCCTAATTTCTATCATATGATTTAATCATTTGATTCAAGTCCGATATAAAAATCTTAATAGAAACTCTTTCTATTATTTCACTCTGCCATGGCCATGGGCTTATGAACTTGATTCTCATGATCATCATAGGGTTGCTCCTCATCCACCGAGGTAGATAGATTTTTTTTTGGTGCAATCGAATTCCTACAATGAACTACTATAGCCAACATACACCTCAGAATTCCAAATGGCTAGGAGACCGAGTCATGGTGTAGTCAAACTATAATACCCTTAAGGTGAACTACTGATGCACTTCAGATCAAAGAACCAGACACACCACTACAGCTTCGAGTCAGTCATCGACGAGAAGATAGACTTTCTTATGACTACTCGAGGTGGTCATACTCGGTGCCCTCGTTCTCTAACGAGTACCTATACTCTTGCTCCGGTGTCTCCACACCATAGGCTCAAGACTCATCTACTATAAAGAAGCGATTATACACTAATCTTTCAGATCAATCACCATCCTCATGATGATCCTACGGTCAGAAGCATTTTATGAGTTAATAATAAAAATTCTTATCTTAAATTTTTAACTCTTGAAAATAAGAATTATCATTATCGTTAACTCAAGGGATGTATCACAGACACTAAATACATATTTATGATAGAATATTATTCATTTTATTATTTATAGTCAAAATTATAATTTTACCTCTAGAAGTATATTACAATTGTCAGCCAATTCTGGTTTCTAGGGCACACATATCTAACACTTGCTGCACTCCTTTACAATCAATTTATATTAACTATTATTTGGTGCTTCTAGGAATTCTATTGCTCAACCATTTTGTTTACAGCTTCTTCTACTTCTTAATATCAGCATACTTGAGTCTTAATGATCATGTTCTTCAATATGGATTGGATTTTGTATTCTTCTATTGGGCCACATTTTGTTGTTTAATGGTTTATTTGTTGGGCTACTTTATTACCTTTTCTGTACTATTGTATTTCCTACCACCTTTTCCTAAATATAATTACTATAAATCCTACTGTCCCACAAGTTTGCTATATCATAGTCTTGTAATCAATATTAGTGTTGCTCTTTAATGAAGCTTATTGCTTTCTACCATAGGGGAAAAATTTTTCTTATTTCTCTACTTCATATGTTTCTCTATTTGTTCCAACTTTTAGTGGGGTGCTCTGATGACAGCTTTATTTTTCATCTTGTATGTATGCCTATTATTGTATAACTCTATTATATGTGTATTATAATTCTTATCTTTCTACCAAAAAAAAAAAATCTTCAAACCCCAAGAGATTAGTTGGTAGTTTTTTGTTAATTCTTTTTTTTGGAAACCTAATTTATAGTTCTACTAGCTCGATACTCCTACCCCTTCTACTTTGTCTCCATTTCCAATCTCTTCCCCCTCCCTCCCCTACTTCTTAAAAATCCAAACTTTAGATCTACCAATGGCTTCTCTCCTCTCTCATGCTAGCCTTTGATTCTTTCTCCTCTTCCTCCAAACGTCTAGCATCAAGGATCCACGATGTGAAAATAGGAGATGCGATAGAGATTAAATAGTTTTCTTGTTTTTTAGATTCCGAACAGCATACTTACAAAAGATAGCAAATTAGTTGCTGAAGGCAAGTATATTTTTTTATTTTATGTCCTCTCATGGATTTGTAAACCTCCTATTTGCCAATAGAAATGTTGGCCTACTTCTACACCCGATATATCGTATAACCCTTTGAGTGTTTTAATGGAACATGGTATAACATTCATATTGTCCTCTGACAGAAATTGAACTTCAAAAAAAGGAATTATTTTGATTCAACCATCTATTTCTCAACTCACTAACTTGAATCATTAATCGTATATTTTATTTACGATACCAAGAAATTACATAACATCATAACATAATATCAATATCCCCAGTACTTTTTTTATCTCTTTTTAAAAATTCAAAAATAGTACCGATCCAATAAATCTATGGAGTTGCCAAATAATTAACTAATCTTATTATTCTTAATGATAATCAACGATTTCTTATATAGCTAGAACGACCCTCACAAATTGCAGATACTAATTTGTTAAGAATCAATCGGATTGAAGCTATAGCGTCATCATTTGCTGGAATCGAAATATCTGCGAGATCTGGGTCACAATTTGTATCGATTAAACAAATTGTCGGAATCCCCAAAATGACACATTCTCGAAGAGCCGTATATTCTTCTTGCTGATCAACGATGATCACAATATCAGGCAACCCCGTCATATATTTGATCCCACCGAGATATGTTTGCAAGGTAGATAATTTTCTCTTCAACATTGCTGCATCTCTTTTGGAGAGACAGTTGAGTTTCCCCATCTTTTGTTCTGCTCTTAAGTCCCTGAACTTGTGAAGTCTCGTTTCCGTAGTGGACCAATTCGTTAACATACCACCAAGCCATTTTTTATTAACATAATGACACCGAGCCCTTATTGCAGCTGATGCTACTGAATCCACTGCTTTATTTTTTGTACCAACGATTAAGAAGTTTTTTCCCCTACTTGCTGCATCAAAAACTAAATCACAGGTTTCTGATAAAAAACGAGCAGTTCTAGTGAGATTTGTAATATGAATACCTTTACGCTTTGCAGAGATGTAAGGGGCCATTCTAGGATTCCATTTCTTAGTACCATGACCAAAATGAACTCCTGCTTCCATCATCTCTTCCAAATTGATGTTCCAATATCTTCTTGTCATTTTTCCCCAGACTTCCTTTTTTTTTAAAAAAGAGAAGAAATAAATAAATAACTAAACTTTACAATTCTCAATAATGTAAATATCTTCAAGTATAAATTAGACCTTTCCCACATAACCATCCCATTATAAACACCCCATTCTTATTAAAAAGAAATCAAGATAATCGGCAAAGGAGATGAAAAAGAAGAAATCTCAAGGATACAGAAATGAAAGAACATTGGTTCTTCTACTCTTTTTGTTCGAAAGAACTGCACCAAAATTGAAATCTTGAAGGTGGGGAGATGAATAGGGAAGATGGTTGCTCTTTTCAAGACCTTCTATTTTCATTTTTGTTTTACTTTTCCTATGCACAATAGGTCACATCTTGAGATCATTATTCCCGTTATAGTCCCCAATTATGGTTTATAGCCTAGTGCCCTAACTTGTGCGTCCTTGCTCTTCTCAGCCTTTTTTCTACATTGTAGTGTTCCAGCATGTGCAACGCATGATGAACTATTCTATAATTGTAAGTTCTGTTTCTTGATCTGTTACAAAGGTTCAATTAGGAAACAAAAAGGAATAGGTAAATGGAGCCAATACAAATGATCAACTTCCATAAGAATTAAGAAAACGATCAGTAAGAACATTGGTGGAATTACCAGCATGATTGTTGTGATCATCCCTTAACTAAAGATTCAACAAGTTCACCATCCTTACTATGGATATACAGCTTAGTGATGTAAGTATCAAGTAAGTTTCTTGTGTAACTAATGCCCGATATTTCTCCATGTTTTTACCATCTTCAAACCAGATGGTAAATCAACTTCTTAAAAGAAATATTAAAGGGATACCAGTTTATTCTTTTCTGTCTGTTAGGTGCCTAAAAACAACTTTACATGATTTCCTCTGTTGTTTCTCAACTTCTATAGTATCAAAGCATGAAATCACTATTTCTATTTCTTCTTGACATATTGGGAGGTTCAACAGGAGACTCTTCTTGTTAACCTTACATCATTAAGATAATTAATCAATAATTCTTGATGATAACTCTTAAGGGTTGTCCACCAATTATTGTCTCAGAATTAATTCTTCCATTAGGATGTATATATCAACTTTTCCTCTCTTAAGAATAAATAGTACTCGGTGATAGCAACATCTTAAACTGCATCATGAAAATATTTAATCTTTTTGAGATGTTTGCCGCTCTGTCATTTCAGTGGAAAGATTGCCAATCCTATAAAAACTAGGTCAAGTTCTAGTAGGCCTATAAATGCATCTGACTACTAATAAAAATTTTAGATATAAAATATTTTTTTGGGTACATAGATGTAAAATAGTTTTTAAGAAAATATGAAATAGGCTCGAATATGTCTGCAGAAAATTTACTTAGTGGCATAGAGTAGATGATATTTCTCTCAATCCTCTTAGAAAAAAATAGTGGATGTATAAATATTAATTTATCTAGTTGTGGTATGGATGATGCACATTTGTACATATTCTTTGATGGTAGATCAAGATGATACACCTGCAGATGTGTTACATTGAATTTTCGCTTCGAGGAGTAAGATCCAATAATTAGATTAAGGCATGCATACTTCCTTATCTACACCATCTAATCTCATGTGAGAGTATGCTTTGATATAGAAAGCTTCAAAGAAACATTCTCTTTTCCTTCCTTTTTTAATAAACAGGCTGCATCTTGATTCAAAGTGGACTTTGGAGGTGTTTCTTGGGCTTGGAAAGTTCATGCCACTCTAGCATCGCGTCGAACAATGATCATATGCAACCAATCCTACCGACAAGGAACGTAACTAATTAGTTCTAATCCGATGGAGCATATCCATTTATAACAATCCTGATTTGGAAATTGAAAGGTGGACAAGATTGATGATGTCTGATGTGAATCCAATGGAATCAAATCTGGACTGAAAAAAAGGGGACACTTCTACATGGGTTGCATTTGGATCATGTGCACTATTGCGGCCAATCCTTTGATACACCTATCGTCGGAGAAAGCCTCCCACAAAATAAGTCCGCACTGACCGAAAGTGTTTCTAGTGGGAACCCTCCGATGCCTAAGTTAGAGGATTGATGAACGGGATAAAAATAAAGTTAGAAAGAGTTCAGTCCAGAATTTTCTTACCAAAGTACTCAGTTTATCCCTTTTTTATAGGCGAATGAATTAGTAATCATCTGTAACGGTTAGATATTGTGGGTCCTGCTTATTTCGGCATTTAGTAAGCAGTTAATGCTCATTATGTGATCGTGGAGTAGCCGTCACGCGCATCCTGTGCTGAGAATATAGGTCATGCCGACTATATGTCGGCTATACCGATCATATATCGGCATCTGACTTATATTTTGATCCGTCGATGATTGTTTGTTGGTTTAAGTCGTTCCGTTTGGAGAATTAGTCGAGAGTTATCAACCAATAGCCGACTGAAAGACTAACAGTCGAGAGTCAGCAAGTCAATTGATGGCCGATTGAAGGAAGCCGATTGTTAGTCGGGTGTCGATCGATAGTCGATTGTCCATAGAATTTGGTCAACTTATAGCCATTTGTTATTGTTCGGTCCATAATCTATTCTATGGTCGGTGAAGCCGACCATCTTTCATTAATTAAATGCCAAATCGAGATGGCCGAATCAATAAATCCAACATGCACCGCCATCTCATGTGATCATGAAACTACAAGAGTCAATTATGAAGTAACTGAAAGATTAGTCAAGAAGAGTTCACAAATAAACAACTGCAATCAAGAACTCCCTGTAGGATGCTAGCATAATAGATAAATGTTATAAAAAGTGTGCCAAGAAAGACAACAAAAGTAGGTCACTAGATAATAGCCCGAGAAGATGATGCTTCATGGGACATATTGTAGATCAATATGTATATTCTGGTTTGAACTCAACCTTACATGGTCACCTAGTATACTAAGCATATTAATATAACTTAGTCTCCTCTCCACCTTAAAAATTATATTACAACATTATATGGTGAATATTTTAAACATCTAAATGATGTCAATAAGAACAAATATCAATGCCAAATATACCACAAGACTGTATCAATAATAACAAGATATAATCTACCATTGGATGAATCATGAAGGCAAGGTGGTTATCTCCCACTCACAGTGCCCCTACACTGGTGATTGTTGGGCTAGCATGTTAGGCTCACCAGATCTGAAGGCTGTTATAAGCAAGAAATTAAGTGATACTAATAAGCAACGCTCAGATTCGAATGGCACCTATCATTATATTTTTAGAGACTCTCTTCACAACGTTATATAAATTAATAAAGTAATGCAAGTAGGGCTGGCAAAATATGACCCACCTCATCCATCCGGCTCGTATTCGACCCATCATCAATAAGTTTAGATTTAGGCTAAACGGATTTGGGTCATAAATAAGTCGATTTCTTTAACTCATTTAATATTTGGATTGGATTTGGATTTTAGATATCGGAGCCATTTAATCTATTTAATATTTAGATCGGGTTGAATCAGATAATATGTTTAACTTATTTAGCCTATTTAACCTATTTAAGATCTGTTTAAGCTATTTAAAAATCTGATCAACCTATTTCTATACTACTATAAAAAGGAGCTACGACAGTGCATACTATGACAACAGTTTTCAAAATCGCTGCAATAGATTCTATGACAGCGTTCTATAGAACCACTATAATAGGTTCAACCTATGGCAGCGGTTATAATGAACCGCTATCATAGATCGGATCTATTACAGCGATTCTTTGTAACTGTTGCCATAGGTCGGATCTATTACAGCGGTTCTATAAAATCGCTGCCATATCTTTTTTTGATATTATTGCTCTAAATATTATATAATTTTAAAATTTAATATCCATCTTCATCATTTATTATCTAAATAATTACCATTAGAGTATCGTCACAAAAGATCGTCTTGATCCGATGGCCCTAGCTTCATCGATTAGAAAAATTTGATTTCAATGATCACGAACAACGACATGATGATCTGATAAATGGAGACTTTCGATCGATCAAAAAATCTATAATGATAATCTTGATAACATTTGTAGCATACTATCAAAATTTTACTTCAATCGGATATCGTTATCATGGTCAATTTAGTATGGAATGATTTTGATCGTTAAATAAGAAATAAGCGATCAAAAGGTTAAATGGCATCCGATTATGAGATAATTTTTTTTATAAATGATCTTGCTACTACTTTAATCATTTTATAATATTAAT